>JAODAL010003304.1:0-176460 GCA_025379985.1 Phyllomedusa bahiana
CTGTCAACCTCTGCTAACCCTACAGTGTATGGGGGTCCCGGAGCAGACAGATGTCACTGCACCTCTGCTAACCCTGCTGTGTATGAGGTCCTACAGCAGACGGATGTCACTACACCTCTGCTAACCCTACTGTGTATGGTCTGGGAAAGGTTTTCAGTGCTTCCTCTGGGCCCTCATCAATGTGGCAGGTGCTGTCACCGGATTCGGGTTCTACACCATGCTAACCACTGAGCAACCATGCTGCACTATACTAACCATTGACCTACCATGCTATACTGTGCTAACCACTGAGCCACTGTTCTGCCCTTATGTGATTAATGTAGTCAAGACACAGGAAAGATAGCGAAACAAATGAGTGTTTAGGGGCTTGTGGGTGTGTCTGACAGCAGAGTGTTGACTGACTCCTACAGCAACCATCAGAATTCTGAATGCAGTTGTGAATGTGACCAATATATATAATGTAGAGCTTCTAGAGATAGAAGTAACTGCCCCTCACAAGCCCAGAATGTTTGCCACCCGTTTTTGGTTATTGTCTCTTCTTTGCCTCCTCGTCTCATCTTTTTTCTTCTCACCTCTTTCCGTTCCATTATCTCCAGTCTTTTTTTCAGGGGACTATAACGGAAGCCGTCGCTGATCAGCGGCCCAGACACAGGAAAGACAGCGAGCAAACAAACATGTTCTGAGTATTTCATTACCCAATTACCTCACCTGCGCTTCCCGAAATCTCCTCTATCTGCCACCGAGTGCAAACCAGAGATCGATGCAGCACAAACAATTTTGCTTTTTTAAAAGGTGCGTTTAGAATTGATTGGACGCGGCCTTTACGAGCTGCAGATACAACAGCTGTAAATGCTACATGAGCCGTGCATAATAAACCAGAAGCATCTCTATATAATGCGTATCGATTGCTGGGAGATGTCCGCCCTCTGCCCTGCACCCGCAGCCGCCATTAAGCAGCTATGGAGCTCTTATTAAAATCATTTCCCTCCCAGCCCTTAATTAATAAAGCTCTTCAGTAACAGATCTCCCCTCTGAAAAGTACTGCACCGTGCTAACCACTAAACCACCATGCTAACTGAACCAACCACTGAGCCACTGTGCTGCACATACTTACCACTGAGCCACCATGCTGCACTGTGCTAACTACTAAACCACTATGCTGCGAACACTAACCACTGAGCCACTGTGTTCTCCATACTGACCACTGAGATAACAATGGTACACCATGCTAACCACTGAACCACTATCCTGCTAAATCTATCCACTGAACCACTGTGCTGCACTCTGCTAACCACTGAGCCACTATATTGACAACACTAAGCATTGAGCCACTGTAGTGTTCGTACTAACCACTAAGTCACCATGTTAACCACTGAGCCACTGTGCTTTCCATACTAACCACTGAGCCACCATACTACCTGAACCAACTACAGAGCCACTATGCTGCCAGAGCCAACTTCTGAGCCACTGTGCTGTCCATATTAACCACAGAGCCACTATGCTCAATATTACTTAATAATTAGCTGCCCTAATTATACATGATGCAATGTTCCCAAATTTACTTCCAGGCGCAATCATTTTCCCTTCTCCTCCCAAAGGAGGTTACCAAAACGTCAAGTGAAAAACCCTTTAAATTGACTGGAATTCAAATGCAATGTACTCTGCTGCTTCACCCGGGGAAACTTTTGGACCCATGGGGAGTTTCTTGGGGCCCCCCAAATAGAATTGATTCTTGGGGCCCCCAGGGAGTTTTTTCTTACCCCCCCAAAGTAATGATTCTTTGGACCTCCCAGTGACTTGATTCTTGGGGCCCCCAGGGGGAGTTGATTTTTTTGGGGCCCACCCGGAGTTGATTTTTTCCCCCCAGGAGTAATTTTTGGGGGCCACCAGTGAATGACTTAGGGCCACCATGGAGATGTTTTTGGGCACCAAAGGGGAGTGATCTTGGGGCCCCCATGGAGATGATTTTTGGGGGCCACCCTGGTTTTCTTTCTTGAGGAACCCCCCCAAAAAAAATTTATTCAATTGGGCCCACCATGACAATTTTATTTTTGGGCCCCTAATTACATAGAAATTTTGGGCCCCATGTATGAAAAAGTCTTGGGCTAAAAACTTCCTTTGTTTTCCAAAAGCAACCAATCAGAGCGTCCCTTTCATTTCATATAGTGGGGCCAAAAAAAAAAAGGGGCCACTTGGGTTTGGGTTTCCCGTGGGCAACAAAGAAAAATTTTTGACCACGACAAAAAATTTTCAATTTCAAAGTCCCCCCCCAAAGGCCTTTTAAAGGGGAACAGGAGGGGTTTTGGAAAAATTTAACTTTGGGGAAAATTTAATTTTCTTGCCCCCCAGGAAAAAAAAACCAAATAAAAAAATTTATAAATTCCCTCAAACCAAAAACCCCAAACCCCACCCCCAAAGGAAGCCCTGCCCCGGACTTAAAATTTCCAAACCCTTTGGGTCTAAAATTTTCCCCTTTGAAATACTTCCCAAAAAAATATAACCAAATATGAAGGGGGAGCCCTATATCCCCGAAAAATTTTTAAAAATAAAAGGTAATTAAAGGCTGGGGGTCTCCAAACAACAAAAAAGGAAAAAAAAAAGGAGGTTCCCCGCGTTTACACAAAAAATAACTATAAAAAAAAGTTTGGTCCAAAAAGGGGAAAAACACAGCACTGGGTGATTCGGCAAACGGACGGTGGGGGATGATGACAGCTGCAGGGTTAGTGAAAATTTTCAAATGCAGGGGTTTAATGTTGAAACATAGTGACAACGCCCACAACTTCCCTAAATCTTCCCAAACCTCCTACTACTGTTTCCTTACACCAAACCCATTCCCAAAGGCCTTTAAAAATTTAAAAAAACCCTAAAAGTTGGTTTTTCTAACTACAACATACCCTAATAAACAAAGGCCCTAAAGCCCCCAAAAACAACCTGGGGCAGAGCCTAAGCTGGGAAAAAGACAAACAAAAAGTTGAAATAACCCCCCGGAAACAAACAAACTAACAAAAAACCGCGGCCAAGAAAAAAACAAATAAAGTAAAACTTGGGCACAAATAAAACAAACAAATACATTTCCCCAAAACCAAAAAAATCTGGAAAAAAAAAGGGCCCAAAAAACCAATTCTTTCTGTATACCTGCAACAGGAAAACGCCCCAAATTTAAAATGAGCTTTATTAAAAAGCCCAAAAAGTTTCAAAACCCGCTTTCAGGTAAAGGAAACCCAAAAAGGGCCAGGGGCATTGGGCCAAAGCAACCAAAATAAAAGAAAAGAAAAACCGAAAAACAAAAGGCCCAAAAAAACTCCCCTGACCTAACCAAAAAAAAAAGGGAAGGGTTAAAAAAAACAGGAGCCGTCCAAACGTAAATAAAAAATTTAAAAATTTCCCGTCTGCAGCCACCCTTTTATGGGGACTAAAAAGCACATGGGGTGGATAACCAAATAAAAATGATTCTGTATTCATGAGGGTCCCCCTTAAAAAGGGGGTGGGAAATTTTTAAAAACCTCTTAAAAAACTCCGCTAAAAATCCTGGGCCCCCTATTCCCCGACCGGGGGCCCCCAGAACAATCACGGAAATTTACGGTTTAAAAGGTAAAAGCTGTACCCAGAAAAGGGGTCTACAAAACCCCCCTTTTCTTCCCAGGGGATTGGGGAAAAAGGAAAAATAAAATTTGACTGACACCCCGAGGATATCTATGGAAAAAACTTATGGTGTATAACTAAATTATCCCTCGGTTGAAATGTTTCCCCTAAATTTCCTGAAATTGCCTTTAAATCTGGCGCAGATGCCAACCCTTTTAATGAAAAAGGGGCTTGCGCACCCCGGGGGCCCCTGGGAAAATCCCCCAAACTTCATAGGGTTCACTCAATAAAGGAAAAATAAATTTAAAACCCGGAAAAGAGAGAGAAAATACCCTGACCAAAAAATTCCCCAATTTTTAGGAAAGGGGCGGGCGGGTTTAGCCCGTTTCCAAAACCCCGCTCGCCCGGGGCCAAAAAAACAACAATCCCTTTTAAAATTTTTTTCCCTTTAAAAAACTTTTTCCCCCCACAAAAAGCCCAATGTCCCACCTAAACTCGTTTCCGCTCCACCACAATTTTTCCCCCGTAATTTAAAAAAATTTAAGTCCAAAAGAAAATTTTCTGCCCCTTTTTAGCCCCCCAAAAATCTTTTTCCATCCTTGTTTTTCCCCTCCAATTAAGTACACTCCAGTTACACCCAGAAAACTGCCTTTACCTTCTGGGCCCGGTTTTTTTTTACACAAAGGGATCCGGGGAAAAGTCTAAATGTAATCCCCCCCTGGAAAGAAGCCGTCCAACATAATGAAAAGCCAAACGGCTGGGAAAGAGCTTCCTTTTTTAAGGGAAAGGGGGAAAACCCCCAAAGGGCCCCTAAAGCTTTTTAGGGCCACTGGGGATAGACCGTTTAGCTGGAAACAAAAATTTTTTAACAGCGGCGAAAAGAGAGATAAGGAAAGAAGCACAGGAAACAGCGAGAACAAGACAAGAGATACAGTCAAGAGATTGAACTACAGGGCCCAAACTCAACTTTTCACGCGATGGAGCCCCACAGGAGATCAATCGTAAACACGGTGAGAAGTGGGGAAATCCACCAAAAACACATCTCACCTGAGTGTCCCTGAAATTAACTTCACATGGTGGGCCCGAAAATCATTTCCACTGGTAGGATCCAAGAATCCTCTCCACTGGTGGGCCCCATAATACACTCTATGGTGGACACTAGAAGCAACACCATCGGTTGGACACGAAGAAACCAACTCCACTGGTGGGTGCAAGAATCATCTTTCACTGGAGGCCCTCAGAACAACTCCACGGGTGGGCCCTAAGTAACCAACACACTGGTGGGACCCAAGAATCACGTCCCTGGGGCCCCAAGAATCAACTCCAGACTGGTGGCCCCAAAATCAGTTCCACTGGTGGACCCAAGAATCAACTCCACTGGTCGCACCAGAAATCATCACCACTGTGCCCCAAGATTCACTGTCCACTGGTGTCCCAAGAAATCATCTCCACTGGTGGTTCCAAGAATCAACCTGCCACTGGTGACCCCCCCCCCAAGAAATCACTTCCACTGTGGGTGCCCCAAGAATCAACGTCCACTGGTAGTACCCAAGAATCAACTCCACTGGTGGGGACCTAAATCAATTCCACTGGTGAGACCCCACCCCTGTCCCAACACTGGTTGTCCTATAGAACAAAGAATGGGAATTCGGCAATCCAGCAAGCCTGCTTTCCCAGTATGGTGCCAATTCAGAGTAAACAGAGATATCAGCTAATCCAGCTACACATCAGCACACACACCCGTTTTTTGAAATTTGGTCCCCCATCAGTACAATAGAGACTGTTGACAAGTGGGAGCTCTACACTTTAGTGTATTTAAAGAGTAATGTCCTCTATTTGGGACTCACCATGTGAAGTACGTGTGTGGAGGAAATCCAAAGGCGGCGACACAGAGTCATAGCTTATTCCCATGAGCCCATTAGAGTATAGTTACATTTCAAGTGACGACTAATGGTGTAAACGTCTCCACACACCTCATGTTGTCTCCTAATAAATAAAATTGCCCCAATTAGATGAATACAGTGTATTGCAACTTGCATTCTGGCACACAAATAGTGGGACTTTGCCCCCACTACTATAAAGCCAACCGGACGCCCTGATGGTGTAATTAGGTGTAAATTAGGACCATGTAGCAGTTCACCAGGTGGTTTGTCCATATTCCAGCATAAAAGGGGTGTTTTATGTCCTCCTGTCAGATGAGAGACAAATGGAGGGTTTTGACAAGAGCCATGGTAGAAGTCAGCTGCAGCAGAGAACAGACAAAACTGGGGCTTTATAAAGTGTGTGAGGTTTTGGTGAACCAGCTATATGGGACCTCCCTGGGTTGTGGGAGAGAGTGAGCCTATATGATTTCTAATACTGAGGGCCGAAGACTCCTAGTAAAAATTAAACACCAGTAACATCTGTGACATCCATTTCCATCTGTGACAGGAGAACAAATGTGATATCAGTGGTCATCAGTGTGATATAACATTGCAAATGAAGATGATTAATGATTGGTGGATGATGTGATATGATGATAATGATGGTGTTGATTGTGTTGATCAGAGGCGTAACTTTAAGCTTTTGCGCTCTAGTGCACAAAATGAAATAAGGGCCCCCAGCTAATGCTAATAGCCATTTTACAATACTGCGTGTCTCCTTATGTGCAAAGGCGTTTGGCACCCTCCGATTGCACATTCTATACTATACCCCTGTGTATGATTGATGGAAATGATGATCAAGTCATATTGATCGGTTGAGACGGTGAAAATGATTATGATAGGGATGAGGATGATGATGAGCGTTGATGATGATTAGATGATGAAGTTGATGAGGGCTAATGATGAATAAAATCATAGTGACGAGGAGGAGGACGGTTGACACTGATAGATTAGGATGTGATGATGATGAGATGATAGTGATGATGCAGATGATAGTTATGATTAAGAAGATATATATGATAAAAGATGATGATGGTGATGAAATGATGAATAAAATCAACAGTATGATGAGCGAGACGGTGACAATGAAAGTGATGATGGTTAGGAAGATGGTGAGGAATGAAAAATGAATGATTTTAATGATGAAACACGATACCGGATAATGGTGAATGAGGAGAAAATGATATGATGTATCGTTTGAGGATACAGATGATGATGATACAGATGATGATGATGATGATGATGGTGGTGATGGTGATGAGATGAATGTTGATTGAGAATATAGATGATATGATTGATGTTGAAAATGATGAGTGGAGATGAGGATTTGGAATGATGTTATGATGACACGCCTGATACAGATGATGATGAGGATGATGGTGATGAATGGTGTGGAGATAGATGTGATGATGATGAAGATGGAACCCCAAAAAATAAGCCCAAATATCTCCTAAAACTCTCCATCACTAATCATTCATAAAGCGATATGGGGCCTCTAAATATTGATCCCGTCAGAGGCAAAGACGCAATTGATATGAAGCATTGTTTGGTTTCCATTTGAACACGGATTAAAGCGCACGGAGTGAAAATTGGAATAAAGCAGAATTGAGGTGGAGTGAAAGTACATCTGCAAGATACTTAGGAAGGCGCGACAACATGGAGGACATGATTAAGAAATCACTATTCGGCGTTTCAATAAAGAAAGGGGGAAAATATTGAAATGATCCCCGCGTTATTATCTTAATTATGTGGGTTGTTTTTGAGCGAGGTCTAAAACAAGACAAACCCGGCCCCCCTGCGGGGAACGGTTTTAACCCCTTTTATGGCGCCAAAATTTACAGAATATCATGTTATTTCTTATGAAAATTCCCCAGAATAAACTTTCCCCGGGAAGGTTTTTATTCTGCATTGTCGGGAAAAGGGCCCCTGGTGAGGACCTTTGTAGGGGGGGATTACTTTGTCATTCGTTTCCTATTCCCCCTATTCATGCTGGGGTGGGTTCAGGGTAAGAAAAAAAGGGGGGACTTATGCGTACGCCGATGGGTTTCCCAAAAAAACCAGAAGATCCCGCCCCGCTTCTTTACTTCTTTTTTGGCTAGAGCCCTATTTCATACTTTTTTGCTGAAAAAGAATCAAGAGTGAACTACCCTCGACAAAGCTGCCGCAGGTAGGCCAATCTGTGTTTGTTTTTCCAGGGTTTTATTCCAGTTTGGGAATTCGAAAAAGCAAATGTCAGGGGGGTTCGTTGAGCGCCACGGGTGTCCTAATATTTGCCCCCTGACCTTCCTTTGTGGCACAGATGTAAACTGAAGTTGAGGGAACCCGTATTTGGGCCGCTATACTGGGGGAATGCCAGGGGAAAACAGGAAACCGATGGGCCCCCTAAGTGTGGGCCCCCTGAAAAAGAGAGCAGAAACGGGGTGGTGCAGTAGCTGTATACGGGTCCAAAGAATCATGGCAATAGTCGGGCCCAAGTTTAACTTCTTTGGTGCATTCAAGAATTATCTCCACTGGGGGCCCTAAAAAAAAAAATCCACAAAACCCAGAGGGTCTGCCACTTGAAAGCCCCAACACTTTTCCCCCTTGGGGGGACCCCAAAAAATATCTCCACGGGTGCCCCCCCCCAATAATCAACCACACGGTGGGTCCAATAATCACCCCATGGGGCCCCCCAAAATCAACTCCAGGGGGGACCCAGAAATACTTTTTGGGGACCCCAATAATCTTCCCCACGGTGGGGCCCAAAAATTACCCATGGTGGCCCAAGAATCAAAATTACATGGGGGCCCTCAAAAATCGACTCCACTGGTCCCCCCAAGAATCATCCCCAGGGGGGCCCCCCAAGAATCTCCCCAAACTGGTGGCCCCAAGACATCTCCATGGGGCCCAAGAATCTTTCCACGGGTGGGCCTCGAATCTTTCCCCATTGGGGGGCCCCAAGAATCAGCTCCGTGGTGGGCCCCCAGAATCATTCCACTTTTGGGCCCAAATTTTCAACTTGTGGGCCCCCAAGTTCTCCCCTTTGGGGTTATATGTTTTTGTCGGTGGTGTCTCTTATGACCTTCACAACTTTCTGCATTTCCCGATGTTTGGGGTGAAAATTTTATCGAATTTTTTTTTTTGCCCCTAAAGTAATCGAAAATAAAACGCCTTCTGCAGAGGACACAGAAGTGGTGTTATTAAACTGTGGAAAAGAGGGGGGGGCCCTAGATTTAATTGCCTCTGGGGGAATATCTTCTTAGGTAGTTTGAAAACTTTTTGGGTAGGGTTTTTGGTTAAAAGGGGTTTGGGATCCTGCCATCCGATCGAGTCTTCAGCTTGCATTTGGCATTTTAATTTTATTCCCCCCCTTCTCTCCCCCGGGGCCGAGCCGCATTTATTTTTTGCTTTTGGCCCATGTTGCACCCTTTGGCGGTTTTTTATGGGGGCGCGCGCCCCTCGTCCGAGACTCGGGGCCCGGTTTAAGGGTTTTATTTTCAAAGGTTTTAAAAATTTTGTAAATTTGTTTAAAAATTTTCTAGAATTTGTAACAAGCTTTTCATACCCCTGGCATTGAATAAAAAGTTCGCCCCCAAAAATGTGATGCGGCAACAATCGTTAATACTCATGTTACAGTGGGTTAATTAAATCTGGGTTTTTTCAAAAAGGGCTAAAAATTCCACCGACACCCAGGCTCAGGTAAACTCCCTTTTTCCCTTGGGGCTGGCTGTTCCCGCAGTAATTGCCAGTTTTTCCGTCCCCCAGTCCAAATGTGTTGAAACTCGGTTGGGTGAAAGCTTCAGAATGCCCCCCATTTTTTTGGGCACTGGGTTTAGGGTTTACGTACCTGGGGTTAATTGGTTTTTTTGGCTGTATTTTCGGGTGTTTAATGTCCAATGCACTCTTTTTCTGCTCTTTTACTGTTCTCCCTTGGATTCCTGAGCCCCTGGACACCCGGGAAAGGTGTCAAAATGTGGGTGCGTGTATCCGTTTGGGGGGTTTTTTATTTCTTACATGGTGGAAATGTTTTAAAATTATATTGGTTGCCTGGTCCCTATGAGGCCTCTCTTGGACTGCGATCTTGGACTTCCCGGGTTCGGCAGTATACATTTGGCCCCCGCAGGGGTTTTTTACGGGGGCAAAAAATTTAAATTCTTTATAAAGGATGTTGTTTTGCGGGGAGCTTTCCTTTTTACAGGGATCTTTTGGGAAGTTTTTTTTTTGGACAGAAAACTGTGATTTATAGAAGGCAGAGATCCCCCCAATGCCCCTTGCTGGGTTTCCCCGGCTTGTAATCAAAAAACCCCCTCAAAAACCAAACTTTTTAGGGAAGCATCATCAAAAAAATGTGAAAACCTCGATGCATTTGTTAAACAGAATTAGCGATAACGTGGAACAAACATCTGTAGGGAAAAAGCGGGGGTTTTCCCCCAAAAATCATTTCCCAAAATTCCTCATGACTCAACAAATCATCACAGCCCGGCCCCAACGAAGCCCCAAAACTTTAAATTTGTGGTTTTAAATTTACTCTAATAAAGGATGGAGGCCCTGGCCCCATGGGTCAGTTTAACCCATTTGACGGGCCCGGAAGATTTGGGGAAAATCCCCCCAAATTTTTTACATTATTTCCCTTTTAAAGGGGTAAGAAAATTTTTAAGGAACAACAAAAATAACAAAGGCCCTCATGGCCAGGGCCCGTAGATTCCCTTTAGCAAAAGGCCCCTGGATCTCCAAAAAAAAGCCCGAGAATGGTCAAAATAAATGGGATTTAGAAACCCAGAGCCAAGGGCAAACCTTTAAGGGGGGGTCCATGCAAAGGTGTTATGTCTAAGCTGTTTGTTTATAAGACGAGGGATGGGTTTGAAGAAGGCAATCAGTAGTTTACCTGAGAGGGAACCCGAAAGGTTGCTTGCCAAAACTCTAAAAAATGTTTTGGACAACCCAAAGGCAACAAATTTGGGTCGAAAAAAGATGCGTTTGAAATGTTGATGTGATGAAGGGAAAGGGGAAAGTGGGGCCTGAGCCCCATTTTTGGTATTGCTACACTGCGTTTGTATGGGGCTGAAAAAAAAAGCCCGGGTAAAAGGGGGTGCCTAAACCAGATTGTGGGTTTTTTTTTCACGCCCTTATGTTGACCTGCAGAAGAACGCAGGTAAAGGGGGGTGCCCGAGGCAGATTGTGGGTTTTTCTCTAAATCCCCGGGTTTTTACCTGCAGAAGCAACCAGACCCCCGGTAAAGGTGGTGCCTGAGCAAAATTGTGGGATTGGCTCTAAGTCCCGTATGTATGACGGAAAAACAGGGACCCGGGTAAAGGTGGGGCTAGCCGACTTTGGTATTGGCTCTACACTGCCTGTATGTATGACTTGCAGAAGAAAAGACCAGGGTAAAGGGGTGCCTAAACCAGACTTTTTGGTTGGTTTTTCATGCCTGATGTTTTTTCCCGAGAAGAACCCCGACCAGGGTTAAGGTGGTCCGAGCCAGATTGTGGTATTGGCTTACCTGTTGTTGTCAAAATGCAGAAAAAAACACCAGACCCGGGGAAAGGTGGTGCCTGGGAAGGACTTGTGGTATTGGCCTACCTGCCTGTATGTATGAATGAGAAGAACAGACAGGGTAAGGTGGGGGCCCGGCCGATTTTGGTATTGGCTTTCCTGCCCTGTAGTTTGCTGAGAAGAACAGCAGACCCGGGGGAAAGGTGGTGCCCGGCCCGACTTGTGGTTTGGCTCTACATGCCTGTATGTAAAACTGAGAAGAAACCCGACCGGGTAAGGTTGGTCCAAACCAGACTTGTGGTTTGGCTTAACTGCCTGTATGTTTGACCGCAGAAAAACAGCCCGGGTAAAGGTGGGGCCCCCAGCCAGATTGTGGTATTGGTCTACCGTGTATGTTTACCTGCGAAGCAGGGCCCGCCAGGGTAAGGTGGTTCCTGAGCCACTTGTGGATTGGCTTAATTCTGTATGGAAAACCCGCGAAGAAAGCCCGACCCGGGTAAAGGTGGTCCTGGCCAGACTTTTGGTATTGGCTTACATGCTGTAGTTGACCTGCAGAAGAAAAAGGGCCAGGGTAAAAAGGGGGTGCCCAGCCAGCTTGTGGTTTTGGTTTACATGCTGTTTGTTTGACCGCAGAAAAACAGACCCGGGAAAAGGTGGGGCCTGCCAGACTTGTGGGTTTTTCCTTCATCCCCCGTTTGTTTGATGCAGAAGAACAGCCAGACCAGGGTAAAGGTGGTGCCCGAGCGTTGGGTATTGGTTACATTCCTGATGTATGACCTGCAAAAAAACAGGGCCCGGGGAAAAATGGGGGTGAGCAGATTTGGGGATTGGTTACACTGCCTGTATTTGACCTGCGAAGAAAGACCAGGGTAAAGGTGGTGCCCGAGCCAGACTTGTGGTATTGCTCAACTGCCCTGTTGTAGATGAGAAAAACAGGGCCCGGGTAAAGGGGGTGCCCGGGGCCCGATTGTGGTATTGGCTAACTGCCCTGATTATGACCTGCAGAAAAAAAGACCAGGGTAAAGGTGGGCCCGAGCCGCTTTTGTTTGTCTCTACATGCCCCGTATGTATGACTGCAAAAAAAACAGGGCAGGGGGAAAAGGGGGGCCGAGCCGGGTTTTTGGTATTGGGGTTTTAACGCCCCCAAAATATGACCTGAGAAAAAACAGACCGGGTAAGGTGGTGCCTGAGCCAGACTTGTGGTATTGCTCTCACTGGGTATGTATGACCTGCAGAGAAAAAGGGGCGGGAAAAGGGGGTGCGAGCCAGACTTGTGGTATTGTTTACATGCCCCGTATGTATGCTGCAGAAGAACAGCCAGGGTAAAAAGGGGGTATGAGCCCAATTGTGGTTTTGGGGTCTACATGCCCCGTATGTTTGACCTGGAAAAAAAACAGACCCGGGTAAAGGTGGTTCCCGCCAGATTTTTGGTTTGCTCTACACTGTCCGTTTTTGTTTGCTGAAAGAAAGCTGCAGGGTAAAAGGGGGTGCCTGAGCAGATTGTGGGGATTGGTCTACATGCCCTGTTGTTGACCCGTAGGGAACAGACCGGTAAGGGGTGCCTGAGCCGATTGTGGGGATTGGCTCTTACTGCCCTGTATGTATACCTGAGAAGAAAGACCAGGGTTTAAAAGGGGGTGCCTGACCCGGGCTGTATGTGTGTGTAGGCGTTTGTTGTGTGTCAGGTAGATGGTTGTCGGTCGTTTTTGTTTTTCGGTTGTTTTGTGTGTCGGTCAGTTTTGTGTGTCAGGTTGTTGTGGTTTTCAGGTGTTGTGTTTAAAGGGCAGTTGTTTTTGTAGGTCAGTTTGTGTGTCAGGTCAGTATGTGTTTAGGTCGTATGTGGTGTAGGGGTATGTTATGTAGGTCAGTATGTGTTGTAGGTTCAGTTTGTGTGTGTAGGGCAGTATGTGGTCGGTCAGTATGTGTTGTCAGGTCAGTATGTGTTGTTTGGTCAGTATTTGTTCAGGTCGTATGTGGATGTAGGTCAGTATGTGTGTGTCAGGTAGTATGTGTATGTAGGTCAGTATGTGTGGTAGGTCAGTATGTGTGTCCGGGAGTTTTGTGTTGTCAGGTCGTTGTTTAGTCAGGTCAGTTGTGTTGTCAGGTCAGTATGTGTGTAGGTCTTTTGTTTTTGTCAGGTAGTATGTGTGGTGGTTTATGTGTGTGTCAGGTCAGTTGTGTGCGGTCGGGGTTTTGTGTTAGGGCGTATGTGTTTTGTCCCGGGGTTTGTTGTGTGTCGGTCGTATGTGTTTTTAGGTCAGTATGTGTTGTGGTCGTTGTGTTTCAGGTCGTATGTGTGTTTGGTCAGTATTTTTGTGTGGGGCAGTATTGTTGGCAGGTCAGTATGGTTGTCGGTCTTTTGGTGTGTCAGGGAGTATGTGTTGAGGTCAGTATGTGTTGTGGTCGTATGGTGTGTAGGTCAGTATGTGATGTCAGGTCAGTAGTGTTGTCAGGTCAGTATGTGTGTGTAGGTCGTATTGTTTGTAGGTCAGGGTGTTGTCAGGTCAGTTGTGGTGTTAGGTCGTATGGTGGGTAGGGGGGCGTATGTGTGTGTGGTCATTTTTGTTTTTGTCAGGTGTTGTGTATGTGGTCAGTATGTGGGGTGTAGGTCAGATGGAAAGTAGGGTTTGGGTTAGGTTGTATTTTTTGGTGTATGGTTGTCAGGTCGTAGTGTTGTCAGGTCATTGTGTTTAGGTAGTTGTGGGTGGTCAGTATGGTTTTGTCGGTCAGTTGTGTTTTTAGGTCAGTATTTTGTGGGGTCAGGTAGTATGTGTTGTCGGTCATTTGTGTTTGTCAGGGCGTATGTGTGTCAGGTCGTTTGTGTGTGTCAGGGCGTTTGTGTGGTCGGTAAAATATGTGTTGTCAGGTCAGTATGTGGGGGTGTAAGGTCAGTAAAGGGATGTCAGGTCAGAAATTTTTTGTGTCCGGTCAAATATGTGGGTGTTTAGGTCGTAGGGGTGTGGTTTAGTATGTGTTTGTCAGGTTTTTTTTTTTAGTATGTTGTGTCAGGTCAGTATGTGTTTTGTAAAGGGAGTTGTGGTTTTTTTAGGTCAGGTTTGGGGGTGTCAGGTGTTTGCACCTCTTCACTTTATTTTAAATTTTTTTTTTTGGAAACCCCGGTACCCCTATTTATCCATAAACACCGGGCCCCGTTACAAGTAACTTTTAATGGCCGGGGTTCTCCCCAGGTTGGTTTTGGTAAAACCCCCAAAAGGGGCGGGTGTCTATGATTTTTTCTTAGCTTTATTTATTTGGTTCCTGTCTTTAAATTTTGAATGAAAGTGGGGGTGGATCGATGCCGGGGGGCGGGAAACCCCTTCATTGACTTGTTTTTTTTACTTTTTGTCCTATGTTGGGTGATTTGTAAATTTTTTTTTTCAGATCAGAAATTTACAACAATCAATGGGGTAAAACCCAAAAACACAATAGGGATTTATAGGGGATAAACCCCTTCCCGGGGCCTTTTTGTGGTGTCCCGTGCAAATGTGTTTGAACTCGATGGAGTTTGCAACAATGGGGGGGGGAAAGTTTTTTCCCGTGAACCCGTTCGGGGTAAATACATCCCTTTTTTTGCTTTTTTGTGTAGGGCCCGGGGTTTTTCCTTATTCCTTTTGGGGGGAGCGTCGCTCCTTTGGGTTTTACAACGGGGTTTTAGCGAAGCTGTGGAAAAAATTTGGTTTACCGAAACCTCTTTTAAAAACCTTAAACCCCGAATTGGGGTGGAGATTTGCTATGAAATAGGTTTAAAAAAAAAATCGGTTTCCCGCGGCTCACGGGGTTGCGCCCTAGTAGTTATACCCACGAGTCAGGCCCGGGCTGACCATAGGGGAAAAGGGCTTTTTTCCCGGGCGGGCGCTTGGGTCGGGCGCCCGGGGGGCCCCCGGGTCGCTGCCGGGGGAGGACGGTGTTCCCCCCCGGCGGGCCCCGGGGTGCCCGGGCTGGGCGGTAAGGGGCCCCAATGGTCGCATAGCGACCGGGGGCCCCTGTGGGGAGGGGGCCGACCGGCCCCCCCCCTGCCCCCCGGCTGACGGCGGGTCACGACCCAGCCATGCAGCCATCACAGCCGCGCCTGCACCGAACGTGCAAGCAGCGGCCGGGCTGAGCATCGGGATTATGATCCCGTTGGTTCAGCTCCAGGAGGGCCGCGGGGCTAGGCGCGCGATGTTATGAGTCATCGCGAGCCTGCTCCGCGGACCCGCTCTCTGCAGTGAGCGCGCACACGGCTCGGGAGTGAAGAGGCGGGGACTGGGTGTGAGTATTTCGTTTTTATTTTTTTTTAAACTACTTTCTGTACCTGGCTGCTATATGCCCTGCCCTGGCTATTATACTGCCCTGCCCTGGCTATATACTGCCACTGCACTGGATGCCTATACTGCCCTGCCCTGGCTGCCTATACTGCCCCTGCCCTGGCTGCCTATAATGCCCCTGCCCTGGCTATATACTGCCCCTGCCTGCCTGGCTATATACTGCCATGCCTGGCTATATACTGCCTCTGCCTATACTTGCCCTCCTTGGCTATATTAATGTCCTGCCCTGGCTGCTATAATAGCCTGCCCTGGTATATACTTGCCCCTGCCCTGCTGGCTATATATGCCCCTGCCCTGGCTGCCTATACTGCCCTGCCTGGCTATTTACTGACCCTGCCTGGCTATTTATGCCCTGCTCTGGCTGCTATACTGCTCCTGCCCTGGCTATATACTGCCCCTGCCCTGGCTATAATTCCTTGCCCTGCTATATACTGCCCCTGCCCTGGCTAACTATACTGCCCTTGCCCTGCTATATACTGCGCCCTGCCCTGCCTATATACTGCCCCTGCCCTGGCTTTATACTGCCCCTGCCCTGGCTATATACTGCCCCTGCCTGGCTGCCTATACTGCCCCTGTCCTGGCTATATACTGCCCTCCCTGCCTGTGCTATATACTGCCCCTGCCCTGGCTATAATACTAGCCCCTGCCCTGGCTATAATACTGCCCCTGCCGCTATATACTGCCCCTGCCCTGGCTATATACTGCCCCGCCTGGCTCCTATACTGCCCTGCCCTGGCCTAGCCTATAATAGCCTGCCCTGCTATATACTGCCCCTGCCCTGGCTCATATACTGCCTCCCTGCCCTGGCTATATAATGCCCTGCCCTGGCTATATACTTGCCCCTGCCCTGCCCTGGCCTATATACGCCCTCCCTGGCTATATACTGCCCTGCCCGGCTCTATATAGCCCAGCCCTGGCTATAAACTGCCCTCCCTGCCCTGCTATAACTGCCCCCTGCCTGTATTCTGCCCCTGCCCTGGCTTTCCTATATAAGTGCCCTGCTATAACAGCCCCGGCTGCTATATACTGCCCCTGCCCTGCTGCCTAAAAATAGCCCTCCCTGGCTATATAACTGCCCCTCCCTGGCTATATACGCCCCCTGCCCTGGCTTTTCCTAATAATAGCCCTGCCCTGGGCTCTATTACTGCCCTGCCCTGCTAAAATACTGCCCCCGCCCTGGCTGCCTATAACTTAGCCCTGCCCTGGCTATATACGGCCCCTGCCCTGGCTAAAATCGCCCCTGCCCTGGCTGCCTATAATGCCCCTGCCCTGGCTATATACTGCCCCTGCCCTGGCTATATACTGCCCCTGCCCTGGCTGCCTAAACAGCCCTTGCCCTGGCTATATACTGCCCCTTGCCCTGGCGCTATATACTGCCCTCAACTGCCTGCCTGGCCTATAAAGCCCTGCCCCTAATACTTGCCCTGCCCGCCTATATACCTGCCCCTGCCCGTGCTGCCTATAATCGCCCTGCCTGTAATACTGCCCCTGCCCTGGCTATAACTGCCCTGCCCTGGCTAAATACTGCCCCCTGCCCTGGGGCCTATAATACCCCGCCTGGGTATCCTGGCTAATGATGCCCCTGCCCTGGCCTATATACCCTGCCCTGCTTTCTGCTCCCCTGGCTATATAACCCCTGCCCCCGCCCTATAAGCCCCTGTGCCCTGGATACCTAGTACCTGCCCTGGCTATATAATGCCCTGCCCAGGCTACCTATACCCTGCCTGGCTATATGATGCCCTGCCCTGGCTGCCTTATACCCAGAGCCCCTGGCTATATGATGCCCTGCCAGGCTACCTATAAGCACTGTCTGGCTACCTATACCCTTGCCTGGCTATATGAAGGCCCTGCCCTGGCTACTATAACCCTGCCTGGCTGCCAATACCACTTCCATGCTACCTATACCCTGCCCTGTCTATATGATGCCCTGCCCTGGCACTGATACCCTGCCTGGCTATATGATCCGCCCTGCCCTGGCAACCAAATACCCTGCCCTGTGCTACCTATACACACTGCCCTGGCTATATGATGCCCTGCCCTGGCTACTGATAACCTGCCTGGCTACCGATACCCTGACTGGCTATATGATTGTCCTGCCCTGGCTACCTAAGCCTGCCTCTGCCATAATGATGCCTGCCCTGGCTACCTATGCCCTGCCCTGGCTATATGATTCCCTGGCCCTGGATACCTATACCTACCCTGCCCTGGCTATATAATGCCCGCCCTGGCTACCTTATCCCTGCCCCTTGCTATCTGGATCCCAGCCCTGGCCGCCTATACCCTGCCCTAGGCTATATATGCCCCTCCCTCGGCTACCTATACCGCTGTCTGGCTATATGATGCCCTGCCCTGGCTACCTAAACCTGCCCTGGCTGCCTATTACCCTGCCTTGCTACCTCTACCCTGGCCGGGCTATATGAGGCCCTGCCCTGGCTACTGGATACCCTGCCTGGCAATAATGATGCCCTGGCCTCTGCTACCTATCACGCCTGCCCTGGCTACTATATACACTGCCCCTGGCTAATGATGCCTCCCTGGCTATCTGATATCCTGCCTCGGCTACCTATAATAACCCAGCTTGGCCTAATGAAGTCCTGCCCTGGCTACCTATGCCCTGGCCCTGCTTTATGATGCCCCCTGGCTATATGATGCCCTGCCCTGGCTATATGAAGCCCAGCCCTGGATAACAATACCCTGCCCTGGCTAATATAATGCCCTGCCCCTGGCTACCTAAACCCTGCCCCTGGCTAGATGATGCACCTCCCTGGCTGCCTATACCCTGCCCTGGCTGCTATAATAGCACTGCCTAATAACCCTATACACTGCCTTGGCTGCCTACCTATACACGCCCTGGCTGCCTATACCCTGTCCCTCCAAGCCAATTACTGTCCCTGTCTGCCTGTATACTGTCCCCCTGCCTGTATACAGTCCCAGTCGCCTGTTATACTGTCCCTGCCTGCCTGTATACTGGTCTCCTGCCTGCCCATACTGTCCCTGCCCTCCTACAACTGTGCCCTTCCTGCTAAGAGGTGGTTCTACCTATTTACATGCCACTTATCAGACATTTTTTAAATTTGTAATTTTTAGGGTCTAACATACCTGTTTGGGGATTGATATGAAATGTGCTGGAAGGAGAGGAGTCTAAAGATGTATTTGTTTACATTCTACAGAGAACGAGTAGAGACCAGGAGAAGAAGACATTGCAATTCTGTACTGGGAACGGAGAAAAAAATGGAAGAGAACAACAAGGAAGGCCATCATGGAGGTTTGGCCAGAAGAAGAAAGGAGAAAGACAACTCCCATCACGCTGACGTCTCCTGTGAGTCCCCTGCTGTCAGGGTAATTTTACTTCTGTGCTGAGTCATGCTGTATTCAATGTGATGGTGACCTGACTACTGGATGTGATTAGGTGGGTTGTAGGTTATTAGTCCATGTATAGTGTCAGTGTGGGCTTTTTCCCTGATAGTAAGGCGCAACACCTTACTGAAGAGCGAGGGGTTTCTCTGCACCATTGTTTCTTTCTTAGTTGTATGTTAGGGGGCTCTCACAAAGATGGATTTGGTGCATTTTTTTTGATACGTTTTTTTGTGGAGAAATGTACAGCATTAACTGCTCTGCCTTTCTGCACAAAACGCACCAAAAACACATAAAAAAACGCCAAAAAAACCCCCTTTTTAAAAGCATTTTAAAAGTGTAGTTTTTTTTAAAAAAAGTGGGGAGAAAAAAGGGGACTTTTTAAGCAAAAGTTGTGGGCGGGGTGGGGGTTTAAACCAGGGCTTTTTTATTCCCCGCCGGCCCGGAAGTAGTTTTTTTTTCCAGATCACAGCCTTAGCTGTGGTGCGAAGCTCTTAGGTCACGTGTGCCACCGCTGTAATATTTATGCAACTGAATCAACAATTCTCCATATAACCCGCAGCTAGAACTAGAAACACGCGTTTCCACGGAAACAGAATCCTGAATGACCCCGAGGGAACAGGGCACCCGGGCATAACTGATCTACTATAATGTCGTTCTATTTTTTCAGCGTGCTCGACGGGGAGCGACGTGCTGACGTAATACGCAGACCGTAACGGGGGGAGCCTTGAACAGTTTTCGGGGTAAGCGGGTTTTGGGCGGCGAGGCGGATCCGAGCGGAAGTAAAGGCAGAGCGGCTGGCAGAGCTGCAGAGCAGACAAGGGGTGAGATGGAAGCATGGGGCAGCGTGTGTGCAGGCACTGAAGGGTCGGGGCGGTGTCACATGTCGGGGTGTGCTGTATATATCATCAATCCGTAGCCACCCGCACTATTAGATCTGTGCCCCCCCGAGGCCAATTGCCTTGTCCTGAACCTCCTCCCAAATGTATAAGCCTTCTCACATGTACCTGGATCACTCTAGTGGATATACACTCAGACCTGCACCTTACAGGACTATACCCCATCACCCAAATGTACTCCTTGACCTGCTCCCCGCAAATGTGCGCCCCGCCGCCTGCGCTCCCCCAAATCATCTGCGCCCCGCCGCCTGCGCTCCCCCCGGAACATCTTCGCCCCCCGCCTGCGCTCCCCCCGCATCATCTGCGCCCCGCCGCCTGCGCTCCCCCCGCACATCAGCGCCGCCGCTCGCTCCCGCTCCACTCGCCCCGCCGCCTGCGCTCCCCCCGCATCATCTGCGCCCCGCCGCCTGCGCTTCCCCCCGCATCATCTGCGCCCCGCATCATCTGCGCCCCGCCGCCTGCGCTTCCCCCCGCATCATCTGCGCCCCGCCGCCTGCGCTTCCCCCCGCATCATCTGCGCCCCGCCGCCTGCGCTCCCCCCGCATCGCCTGCGCTCCCCCCGCATCATCTGCGCCCCGCCTGCCTGCGTCTCCCCCCGCATCGCCTGCGTCCCCCCCCGCATCATCTGCGCCCCGCCTGCCTGCGCTCCCCCCCGCAACAGCTGCGCCCCGCATCGCCTGCGCTCCCCCCGCATCATCTGCGCCCCGCATCGCCTGCGCTCCCCCCGCATCATCTGCGCCCCGCATCGCCTGCGCTCCCCCCGCATCATCTGCGCCCCGCATCGCCTGCGCTCCCCCCCCGCATCATCTGCGCCCCGCATCGCCTGCGCTCCCCCCCGCATCATCTGCGCCCCGCACGCCTGCGCTCCCCCCGCATCATCTGCGCCCCGCTCGCCTGCGCTCCCACCCCCGCATCATCTGCGCCCCCCCCCCGCATCATCTGCGCCCGCCGCCTCGCCCCCCCCGCATCATCTGCGCCCCGCCGCCTGCGCCCCCCCCATCATCTGCGCCCCGCCGCCTGCGCCCCCCCCGCATCATCTGCGCCCCGCCGCCTGCGCTCCCCCCCCGCATCATCTGCGCCCCGCCCGCCTGCGCTCCCCCCGCATCATCGGCATCATCTGCGCCCCCGCCGCCTGCGCTTCCCCCCGCTCTCGCATCATCTGCGCCCCGCCTCGCCTGCGCGCCCCCCCGCAATCATCTGCGCCCCCGCCGCCTGCCGCTCCCCCCCATCATCTGCGCCCCGCCGCCTGCGCTCCTTCCCCCCCCGCATCATCTGCGCCCCGCCGCCTGCGCTCCCCCGCATCATCTGCGCCCCGCCGCCTGCGCTCCCCCCCCATCATCTGCGCCCCGCCCCCTGCGCTCCCCCCTCATCATCTGCGCCCCGCCGCCTGGGCGCCCACCGCATCATCTGCGCCCCGCCGCCTGCGCCCCCCCCGCATCATCTGCGCCCCGCCGCCTGCGCCCCCCCGCATCATCTGCGCCCCGCCGCCTGCGCTCCCCCCGCATCATCTGGCATCATCTGCGCCCCGCCGCCTGCGCTCCCCCCGCATCATCTGCGCCCCGCCGCCTGCGCTCCCCCCCCGCATCATCTGCCCCCCGCCGCCTGCGCTCCCCCCGCATCATCTGCGCCCCGCCGCCTGCGCTCCCCCCGCATCATCTGCGCCCCGCCGCCTGCGCTCCCCCCGCATCATCTGCGCCCCGCCGCCTGCGCTCCCCCCGCATCATCTGCGCCCCGCCGCCTGCGCTCCCCCCGCATCATCTGCCCCCCGCCGCCTGCGCTCCCCCCGCCACCTCTGGGCCCCGCCGCCTGCGCGTCCCCCCGCATCATCTGCGCCCCGCCGCCTGCGCGTCCCCCCCGCATCATCTGCGCCCCGCCGCCTGCGCTTCCCCCCGCATCATCTGCGCCCCGCCGCCTGCGCTTCCCCCCGCAGCCTCGGCCCCCCGCCGCCTCGCTTTCCCCCCGCATCATCTGCGCCCCGCCGCCTGCGCTCCCCCCGCATCATCTGCGCCCGCCGCCTGCCTCCCCCGCATCATCTGCCCCCCCCGCCTGCGCATCCTGCCCCCGCCGCCTGCGCTCTCCCCCCGCATCATCTGCCCCCGCCGCCTGCGCCCCCCCGCATCGCCTGCCTCCCCCCGCATCATCTGCGCCCCGCCGCCTGCGCTCCCCCCGCACATCGCCTGCGCCCCGCCGCATCATCCTGCGCCCCGCCAGCCTGCGCTCCCCCCGCATCGCCTGCGCTCCTCCCCCGCATCATCTGCGCCCCGCCGCCTGCGCTCTCCCCCCCGCATCATCTGCGCCCCGCATCGCCTGCGCTCCCCCCGCATCATCTGCGCCCCGCATCGCCTGCGCTCCCCCCCCATCATCTGCGCCCCGCATCGCCTGCGCTCCCCCCGCATCATCTGCGCCCCCCCGCCGGCGCGCCCCCCCGCATCATCTGCGCCCCGCATCGCCTGCGCTCCCCCCGCATCATCTGCGCCCCGCCGCCTGCGCTCCCCCCGCATCATCTGCGCCCCGCATCGCCTGCGCTCCCCCCGCATCATCTGCGCCCCCCCCGCATCATCTGCGCCCCGCCGCCTTCGCCCCCCCCGCATCATCTGCGCCCCGCCGCCTGCGCCCCCCCCCATCATCTGCGCCCCGCCGCCTGCGCCCCCCCGCATCATCTGCGCCCCGCCGCCTGCGCCCCCCCGCATCATCTGCGCCCCCGCCGCCTGCGCTCCCCCCGCATCATCGGCATCACTGCGCCCCGCCGCCTGCGCTTCCCCCCCGCATCATCTGCGCCCCGCCGCCTGCGCTCCCCCCGCTTCATCTGCGCCCCGCCGCCTGCGCTCCCCCCGCATCATCTGCCCCCCGCCGCCTGCGCCTCCCCCCCGCATCAATCTGCGCCCCCGCCTGCCTGCGCTCCCCCCGCATCATCTGCGCCCCGCCGCCTGCGCTCCCCCCGCATCATCTGCGCCCCGCCGCCTGCGCTCCCCCCCGCATCATCTGCGCCCCGCCGCCTGCGCTCCCCGCCCCTGCATCATCTGCGCCCCGCCGCCTCGCTCCCCCCCATCATCTGCGCCCCGCCGCCTGCGCTCCCCCCCGCATCATCTGCGCCCCCCCCGCCTGCGCTCCCCCCGCATCATCTGCGCCCCGCCGCCTGCGCTCCCCCCCGCATCATCTGCGCCCCGCCGCCTGCGCCCCCCCCCGCATCATCTGCGCCCCGCCGCCTGCGCTCCCCCCGCATCATCTGCGCCCCGCCGCCTAGCGCTCCCCCCCGCATCATCTGCGCCCCGCCGCCTGCGCTTCCCCCCGCATCATCTGCGCCCCGCCGCCTGCGCTCCCCCCCCGCATCATCTGCGCCCCGCCGCCTGCGCCCCCCCGCATCATCTGCGCCCCGCCGCCTGCGCTCCCCCCGCATCATCTGCCCCCCGCCGCCTGCGCTCCCCCCCGCATCATCTGCGCCCCGCCGCCTGCGCTGCCCCCCGCATCATCTGCGCCCCGCCGCCTGCGCCCCCCCCGCATCATCTGCGCCCCGCCGCCTGCGTCCCCCCCGCATCATCTGCGCCCCGCCGCCTAGCGCTCCCCCCCGCATAATTTGCGCCCCGCCGCCCTCGCGTCCCCCCGCATCATCTGCGCCCCGCCGCCTGCGCTTCCCCCCGCATCATCTGCGCCCCGCCGCCTGCGCTTCCCCCCGCATCATCTGCGCCCCGCCGCCTGCGCTCCCCCTGCATCATCTGCGCCCCGCCGCCTGCGCTCCACCCGCATCATCTGCGCCCCGCCGCCTGCGCTCCCCCCGCATCATCTGCGCCCCGCCGCCATGCGCTCCCCCCGCACATCTGCGCCCCGCCGCCTGCGCTCCCCCCGCATCATCTGCGCCCCGCCGCCTGCGCTCCCCCCCGCATCATCTGCGCCCCGCCGCCGGCGCTCCCCCCGCATCATCTGCGCCCCGCCGCCTGCGCTCCCCCCGCATCATCTGCGCCCCGCCGCCTGCGCTCCCCCCGCATCATCTGCGCCCCGCCGCCTGCGCTTCCCCCCGCATCATCTGCGCCCCCGCCGCCTGCGCTCCCCCCGCATCATCTGCGCCCCGCCGCCTGCGCTCCCCCCGCATCATCTGCGCCCCCCGCCTGCGCTCCCCCCGCATCATCTGCGCCCCGCCGCCTGCGCTCCCCCCCCGCATCATCTGCGCCCCGCCGCCTGCGCTTCCCCCCGCATCATCAGCGCCCCCCCGCCTGCGCTCCCCCCGCATCATCTGCGCCCCGCCGCCTGCGCTCCCCCCGCATCATCTGCGCCCCGCCGCCGGCGCTCCCCCCCGCATCATCTGCGCCCCGCCGCCTGCGCTCCCCCCCCGCATCATCTGCGCCCCGCCCGCCTGCGCTCCCCCCGCATCATCTGCGCCCCGCCGCCTGCGCCTTCCCCCCGCATCATCTGCGCCCCGCCGCCTGCGCCCCCCCCGCATCATCTGCGCCCCGCCGCCTGCGCTACCCCCCCATCATCTGCGCCCCGCCGCCTGCGCTTCCCCCCGCATCATCTGCGCCCCGCCGCCTGCGCTCCCCCCGCATCATCTGCGCCCCGCCGCCTGCGGTCCCCCCCGCATCATCTGCGCCCCGCCGCCTGCGCTCCCCCCGCATCATCTGCGCCCCGCCGCCTGCGCCCCCCCCGCATCATCTGCGCCCCGCCGCCTGCGCTCCCCCCCCGCATCATCTGCGCCCCGACCGCCTGCGCTCCCCTCCCCCCCGCATCATCTGCGGCCCGCCGCCTGCGCTACCCCCCCCGCATCATCTGCGCCCCCGCCGCCTGCGCCCCCCCCCTCAGCGGCGCCCCGCCGCCTGCGCCCCCCCCCCGCATCATCTGCGCCCCGCCGCCTGCTCTCCCCCCCGCATCATCTGCGCCCCGCCGCCTGCGCTCCCCCCCGCATCATCTGCGCCCCGCCGCCACTGCCCTCCCCACAAATGTGCGCTCTGGCCTGGATCACCTCTGTGGAAATACTCACACCTGCACCCTACAGAACTATATTCCACTTACACCTTAATGTATTCCCTGACATGCGCCCCACAAATCTGCACACTCAAACCTGCACCCCTTTCTTTATATATACTTTCACACCCCTCCTGATATTAAATTTTATTCCATGGATTTAGTCCTCATCCACATACACTTAATCCAGGGCATGTAAGTAACACTCTGAGGCCACGTTTACACAGCAGAGACCAAATACAGGTCTGGAATACAGGTCTCTTTTTTTTTGGCACGCCGGGGGAGCGGCTTTTGTCCGTGGTTTGCGGATTCGCCCGTCCCCCTTTGCACCCACATGTTCATGTTCTGTCCAAAAACTGGGCGGAAGAATGAACATGTTCTAAGTGTTTAGGAACAGCGGCAGTGTCAAAAACCGTCCAGTGGAAAATCCGTGCAGTGCGGACAGATGTGCGGATTTTCCATTAAAGTCAATGTAAAAGGTTGACAGTCGGTTTACAGACGTCTTTCAAATCCGATAAATGTCTGTAAAACAGACTGAAAACCTGTGCCGTGGGGACAAGCCCTTAGAGTGTATGCCCCATTAAGATGTCCCCTGCATATCTGAGTGCATAGTAGTATTTAGGTTTTAGTTTTACCTAAAGATTTTTGTTAAACAGACTTATAAGAAAGTCCCCAAGTGGTGAGAGGGATGAAGGATGAGAGACAGATGTATAATCGTGCACGATGAGCACAAACGGAGGTACTGGCCGGATATGGGGTATTCATCACCCAGGATGCTTATTGTCATTATTAGTGGGGAAATGATCTTGGACCTGGTTCACACCTGAGTCAGATTCTCTTGGGCACCAGTTCCTGATTTCATAAAAAAAAATGGAAAACATTGCATGACTTACAGCTGTAATTTTTTTTTTGTTAAAACAGGCATCCTCAAAGCTGTTGGGAAACTATAACTCCCATCATGCCCACTGCTATAGATTATATAATTACATGATGGGAGTTGTAGTTTCCCAGCAGCTGGAGGGCCGCAGTTTGAGGATGCCTGTGTTAAAATGACAGATACCCTGAGAGAACACGGGGAACCACGTTCTAGTCGGTGGGGTCCATTAGCGTCTGTCATGGGACTGAGCCGGCACCACGTGTTTTTTCAGTCTTCTGTTCTTAAAGGAATATTCTGACTGTAGACAGTGCTTTGAATTTTCATTGTTCATAGGTGCAGCCAATCATAGGCCGCAGTGGTCACGTGACCGTTGTGACCTGTGATTGGCTGCACCTATCACATGACCAATGAACGTTCAGATCTACTGCCGGGATCGCCAGGTCGTCTTCACTTCTATTTTCTATCATGCTCCTAATGGGCATCTTCTACTGTCAGAATACCCCTTTAAGATGGAAGGGAAGAGTAGATGTGAATTGGGCCTTAGACTGATAATTATACATTGAGGAATTATACGGACATGAGGGTTACCACAGGCATCCTCAAACTGCGGCCCTCCAGCTGTTGGGAAGCTGCAACTCCCATCATGCATTTATATAATCTATGACCGTGGGCATGTTGGGAGTTGGTTTCCCAACAGCTGGAAGGCCGCAGTTTGAGCATGCCTGACATAGTCAGATCCCTGGAGTCACCACGAGGGCCCTTATTCCTTTTTATACATCATCAGAAGTTGAGGTTTACAATGAACTGCTAAAAATGGTAAAGGTGACTTTCAATGTGGTACAAAATTGTATCAAACCGTGCATCCTATTAGAACCAAGATGTTTTAGCTCCAAAAAGAGTGGTTATTTTGAAAATATTTTTGAATGGGTTTGTCTGGTTCATTTATTTTTTGAAGCATACTGTTGTCCTACTAAAAAAAATTACTCTTCTCTCCACTTGGATCCAGTGCTGCGCCGTTCTCGGGTCTTGATCCGAATGGGCGGGCACCGGTTGTAGCAGTCATGTGTCGTTGGCTGACATAACCATTCAGAAGCAAGTGCGATAGTGGTGACGTCCCATTCGACTCAAGAGCGAAAGACTGGCAGAAAGTGGGGACAGAGCACAGCTGGATCCAAAGTGAGAGAGGAGGTGAGAATAACTTCAATAATGTCATTAAAGGGAACCTGTCAGCTACTTTATGCTGCCCAATTGATGGAAAGCGGGAAATAGCTGCAGGTTACCCGATCCCAACCATGTGCGCTTTACCCTGAAACGTTGCGGCATTTCCGTGTAAAATACCCAGTGAAGTCAGCTTAACTGACCGCTTTCTCCCTGCAAACATGTGCGAGAGCTGTCAGTTTAGAGGAGGCGGTGGAGAGAAGCCTCACATCAGACTCCTCTCTCTCCCGGGCACAGCACTTCTCCCTGTACTCGGCACAACTTCACTGGGTGTTTTATCCAGGAACGCCGCAGCGTTTCGGGGTAAAACACACTTAGGTTAGGATCAGATAACCTGCAGCTATTTCATACTGTTCGTCATTTGGGCAAAACAAAGTATCTGACAGTTGTTCTCTTTTTAGCTCCTTAATGACCGCCCGCCGACTTTTGACGTCGGCGGGTGCAGGTCGTTCATCTGCAGTGACGTCTTTAGATGTCGCTGCAGACATCGGAGTTTGCGGCACCCGGGCGCTGCAGCTGCGCCGAGATCGGGGCTGCACTACACAGCCCTGATCCCAGAGCATCCCCTGCAGGCACGGAGCGGAGGAAACCTCTGCACTCCGGTGCTTTAACTCTTTGATTGCTGCGGATCGTCACCGCAGAGCAATGAAAGGGTTTCCCTGCTCCGACAAGATGATCGCAACGACCGGTGACCCCACAGAGCCGAGGGAACATAGAGTAGCCCCAGGGCTGTCTGTGTAACAAGCCAGTGACCAGGACAGACTGTGTGCTGTCCTGATCACTGCCTGTGCCAGACTGACACAGATTATAATTTATTAGCATATATGAATATGCTAATACTTTACGAAGTGCAAAAAAAAAAAAAGTAAAACGGTTCTCCCTTCATGGGATTTAAAAAAAAAAGTGTAAAAAAAAATGAATAAAAAATAAATAAATAAAAATAAAATATTTAATAAAAACATAGTTGTGCATATATTACACATGCAAAAAACCTACAGATATTAGGTATCCACACGACCATAATAACCTGTAGAATTAATCTAACAAGTGAAATGTGAATGGTGAGTTAAAAAAAATGAATTCTGCAATTATTTATAAGTGAATTGAAACTATTCCCCCATAAACGAGGCCTCATACAACTGTGTCATTGAAAAAATAAAAAAGTTACAACTGTTGAAACGTAAGGAGGCAAAAACTAAAAAAATGTTCTGGTCATTAACTACTTTTGTAGGCTTTCGGCTAAAGGGATTAAAAGATGAACAAAAAAAAAACCAGAACTCCTGTAACTCTGACTCAAGAGCCCAAATAGGTCTCCCATTGTTCAGATTTTTTTTTTTTTTTTTTTTTTTTTTTTGTCATTTCAACAAACTTTGCAGAAATTAGTGGTATAAGAACAATGTAAGGGTGTAAAAAAAAATTGTAATAAGATTTTTTATTACTATTAGTTACTTTTATCAGAGGAAAAGATGTCTCTTTCTTAGCGTATATGGCCCTTTCACTTCCTTTACCTCACACAGAGATGCAGCTGGAAGCTCTAGTAAGTGTTATATCTCATCCCAGTGCTGAAATTACAGCTCACACTGCCCAGTTCTGCTGTATAATGTCCTCCATACTGCCGCTTCTGACAATGTGTAAGGCCTTAAAATGGGACGTATCTCGCCCCGTATTTCTCGCCGTACTGCGCTAAATAGGGGGCGAGATACGTTCCAGTCATTACGGTAATCCACAGTTCTCATAGAGAACTATGGATTACGGCGAGCGGGGAGAGAAGTGACATGTCAATTATTCACGGCGTATACGTGCCATGAATAATGAATGTCTATGGGGCGGCGGGCTGCCGGGCCCCCCCCGCTCCCGAACACACGGCGTAATTGCGGGCGAAATACGTCCACGCAATTATTGACGTGTGAACTCTGCCTTAGAGATACAGTGGATACGGGAGACATCATAGCCGCTTGTGTCCACCCACTTGCTCGGGAACAACAGAAAATTCATGGGGTTTTTTTGGTTGAATAAAATTATACAAAAGTGGGGCCGTAGTGGAAAAATAATAGAAATATTAGTGATCCTACCCTCCGGTTTTCTCGCTGTTCCAGCTCCTAAGCTCCCCGGGACCCGCTCTTCACTTCTGGGTTCTCATCGTGACGCACAGGAGTGTGTATGGAGAGTCGGCCTCTCCCGGGTGTCGGGGTGAGAACCTGGCCGTGAATGGGAGCATCAGAGCTTCAATGGTGAGGGAGCAGGAAGTATCACAATTTATATGTATCATTTTATTCAGCAAGATAACTCCTTTACAGATGAAGTCTGCAGAGGGGAGAGCCTGTGAAAAAGTCCATGAACCTAAGGCCATGTTCACACGGCTTAAAATGGGCCGTATTTCAGTCCGTAATTACGCGCCGAAGTGCGCCAATTAAGGGCCGAAAACGGCCCATTCATTACGGTAATCACAGTTCTCATAGAGAACTATGGATTACGTCTCCTCTCCCATGCTCGTGAATCCGCTGAGGGGGGAGATAAGTGCATGTGAATTACTAGCGGCGTATACGCGCCGCTGGTAATGCAAGTCTATGGGCCGGTGAAGTGCCGGCCCCCCGCTCACGTCCCCGCCCCCGTCCACACGGCGTAATTGTGGGGCGTAATTACGTCCCGCAATTAAGCCGTGTGAACATAGCCTAACAGGATATCCTGAGAGTTAGGCTTGGTTCACACTGCATATTTGACCCCCGCTGGTGTTGGATCTATGTAAAGTGTATACAAAAAAAAATTGTACGTTTTAAAACGTATGGAAATTTGTGCCCTTACACTAACATAGGTTATTCGTTAGTTTAAAAAATAGAATAAAACACATCTATGATGGGTACGTTTTTTAAAGGACCAGATCACACAGCAGCCTGTTCTTTGCTTGTCCTGTAAGGCTATGTTCACATAGCTTAATTGAGGGGCGTAATTACACCCCGCAGTTACGCCGTGTGGACGGGAGCGTGGGGCCGGCACCTCGCTGGCCCATAGACTATCATTACTAGCGGCGCGTATATGCTGCTAGTAAATGACATGTCACTTATCTCATCCCGCGGCGGATTCGCCGAGCAGGGAGAGGAGACGTGATCCATAGTTCTATATGAGAACTGTGGATTACTGTAATGACTGGGATGTTTTTCAGCCCGTAATTCGCGCAGTACGCCGCGAATTACGTACTGAAATACTTCCCATTTCAAGCCATGTGAACATGGCCTAACAAACAAGAATTCTAAAGGGAAACAACACAAATGTATTCAGGCATCCTCAAACTGCGGCCCTCCCGCTGTTGGGAAACTACAACTCCCATCATTCCCACTGTAAGGCTATGTTCACACGGTGTAATTTCGGGGACGTATTTCGCCCTGCAATTACGCCGTGTGTACGGGAGCGGGGTGGCTGGCAACCCGCCGGCCCCATAGACATTCATTATTCTCGGTGCGTATACACCGTGAATAATTGACAGGTCACTTATCTCCCTGCTCGCCGTATTGTGCGAGCGGAGAGAGGAGACGTAATCCATAGTTCTCTATAGTAATGACTGGGACGTATCTCGCCCTGTATTTAATGCAGTACGGCGCAAATACGGGGTGAGATACATCCCACTTTAAGCCTTGTGAACATAGCCTAAAGGGAAACACAAATGTATGCAGGCATCCTCAAACCGGCCCTACAGCTGTTGGGAAACTACAACTCCCATCTTTCCCACTTACAGATTATATAAATATGATGGGAGTTGTAGTTTCCCAACAGCTGGAGGGCCGCCGTTTGAGGATGCCTGATCAAGAGGATCAAGGCAAAAGGCAACATACACATTTTTTTTTTCTATTGAAACGTATAAGTTCAGAAAAAGTTATAAATTCAGTGTAAATATGGCCTTAGACCCCTTCACATCACATCCTTGCTTTCCATGTAACACATCTATATATTAAATGTATCCATTAAACGTATAAAAACGTAAGGCTTTGTTTGTGTACGTTTCTCATTGGCTCTCAAAAAAAAAAAATTGTCAGGTATGTTTTTTTTTAAAAAAGGACAAGAAGTCTGTTTTTTTTTCAACATTTATAAAAAAATGTATGCATTCAACAGAGTGAAAAGGTGGTTAAGTTAACAGGGCCTTACTTGTAAGTTCAGGTACTTTTTGTCCTGATGCAATTCTGTTGTTTCTTATGATTCTCTCCTGTTTTTTCTCCAGGATGGCGGGAGCGAGCAGGGTCAGCAGGAAGCCAAACAAAGGTAATATTGTGTGTGCTGCTACAACCCACATCAAGCTGTGTGACTGTACAGCTCCATTGTTTCTGGAAGTGTGGCCGGTGATACTGCAGCTCTGATTTGGGTTATTGCAGCTGTAGGATTTTAGACTGTGCTGTGTGGCCTTATCGCTCAGTGGACAGGAACGATACAGGAGTAATGATGGGAGGCAATGACGTCGTGTGCTGACCAGGGCTGTGGAGTCGGAAAGCCAAAGCCCCGACTCCGACTCCTCAATTTCCCACACCTCCAACTCCTGACTCCCTCATACACGGCGCATGTATAAGTGATAACTTTACCCTAGTAAAATGGTAACATCAGGCTTTTTCTCACTTTATGATACAATAATCAAGCTATTTAGGTAGAACAGACACTGACAAACAAAAGGGTAACAATGTTTTGATCTTTTGAATGTGTACTAAGAGATCCTGGGATCAATTTTTGGTCCAGATATGCTTGAATCTATCCAGATCCCAGAAGATTCAGGCGATTGCATAAAAAACCAAAGGTGCATTTAATCAAATATAACAAGTTGATTTTAGGAGCAAAAAACAGTAACAATGCAGTTGTTACATGAAAGATTCTGCAGAACTAACAGGATGCATAAATACATGCCAAAGTCACATTATATGGCTAAGATAGGTCAGCTGACTGTATATAAAATAAGCTCTTTGCACTGCATCAAACCAACTGACCAAATTTAATATATATTTGGGGAGTCGAAATTTGTCCTATTTATGCAGGAGCTCGATTCGACATAAAATGGACCGACTCCCCAAATATATAAATAATTGGTCCAGTTTAGTTTGATGCAGTGCAAGAGTCAATTTTATATAAACAAACTAACTGACCAACTTATATATTTTGGGAGTCGGTGCCTATTTTGCAGGAGTCGGAGTCGGTCTGTTTTATGATGACTCCGACTCCACAGCCCTGGTGCTGACATAACATGACTCATGTATTAACAACAGCATTTTGACCCCTGAATTGGAGTCCATAGTGCTGTGCATCCTTTTTTTTTGCTTTTATTAGGTTTGCGGCCGGTTTCTCAGCCGGTTTGTGGTTTTGCAGACTGTCTGAAAAACCAGCCGCAAAAAAAACGTTCACATACGTTGCTCATGGAAAAACCCGAGCAGTCAGTCCCACATTTTCAAAAAACCGCGTCCGTCCGAACAACATTGATACATGCACATTCCTTCCGTCCAGGCTTTTTTTCGGACGTATATTGCATTGGAAGGGGGAGGGGCATATCTCTGCTTCATCGCGGAAAAAGACCATCCGACCCCGCCTGTGGGTACGGTACCCGACAACCGGGGTACAAATATCCGTCTGATAAACCCAACCGGTAAATATGTCCATTGCCGTGTAAACGGGCCCTTACTCCTCTGCCGCCTCAACTGACATTGGCAGTGAAGGGGCACAGCTCTATGTTGGGTGGGACAGCTGCTGAGTCAGCGCATGGGGGAGTGTCACACACGAGTCCTGTTAATTAGATTAGGGCCTATACATGTTGCTCATTGGAAATCATGGTTTGCTTGGCAACTATGTTGTCTGTCCATGCGGGATGCTATCTGGGATTCATGAGAACTGACAGAATAGAAATCTCAGGAGCCGTCTAGGTGCTTTTATAGCACTTTGATGCCTTCAATTTTTAAAAAGATGTCTGAGTTCATGAGCTCATTACTTATTATGACGTAGGAAGGGAAGATCTCTCCTTCGGGAGAGCACCGAACGAACGGCTTGTAGAGTTTTTGTTTTGCCTTTTCGCCCTCTACTTAGCATCTGCATATCACAAGGCATTAATAGGAAGGGGCTGAGAAGCCCACAGCGCCCGTCGATGGAGATGTAACAAATCCTCAATTTGCTTTTGGGGAGCCCTCCCCACGATTCTTGAAAAGCAAACAGGAGATATTATTACACTCAAGCCAGTATTCTCATCAAGGTTCGTTCGTGCTCTTCCCTAATGGAGAGATCTATCTCCCCCCTTCCTGAGCTACCCGATCCTCCCACACAGCCATCCAGTATCTCCTCTACTCTGCACTGAAGAGTGGACAAAAAAACCCGAAACAGCGTTGATCTTAAGATGAGAGATACTGCTTGGCTAAAAAATTCTCTTTTTTTTGCTTTCTCAAGACTCTGTGGGTCAAAAGCAAATAGAGGATTTGTTACAACCAACAGAGGGCGCTGTGGGCTTCTCAGCCCCTTTCCCATAATGCGTTATTATGACATATTCAGATATGGATTTAATTTTTAAAGGGAACCTGCCGGGTGGGTTATACCACCCTATGTGAGAGTAGGACATGACGGAGGGAGAGAAGCTGAGCTCTGGGATATATACTTTTTGTATATGATTCGGAGCAGGATTTCTGAAAAGACAGCAGAGAAAAAAAAGAAAAGTAAAAAAAAAAGTCTTGCCGTGCCCACATTAAGGGATCGATAGTTGGCTCTGTACACACACCTACAGAGAAAGCTAACAATAGCTGTATGCGGGTGGGGTAAGCATGACTTGCATGGTCAGAGTCCCGTCAGTATTTTCTCTGAAATCCTGCTCCAAATAATATAAACCTAATATCGCAGAGCTCCGCTTCTCTCTCTAGATCATATCCTGCTCTCAGGACAGCATAAACCCCCTGACAGGTTCCATTAAAGGGGTTGGGAGCGCTCAGGACCGGAGATCCCCACCTGTGTCTTGATTGGAATGATGACAAGTTTGTGTATAGATCAGCAGAACATAACCTAATCTGCAGCGAGGTGAGAAGACATTGGTAGTTCATGTCCCCTTAAACTGCTTCTCTCATTGCAGAGAGGAGGACTTGAGGAATAGCATCTTATCCCAGGTCCTGAGCCAGGCTGCCCGGGCGAGACGTGAGTATCCAAGGAGCATTTAAAGTATCTGTTCATATTTGACACCCCAGTGTAATTGAGGCATTGGTGGCGATGCCTCCCAGTGGCCTGGCCTGCGTCAATCAGAGGCTGGCATAACTAGTCTTATTGATGGAGAACCTCTGGTAAGGGTATGTTCACGCGGCATCATTTTTCTACCGCTCCTATGCTGGACTGTGTCTCTGTTAGGTAAAAGGCCACCATCCCTTTGTAAACTGATTCTTCCATCCACCCCTGCTTTTTGCCGATGTACACCCTTGTAAAACAAAGAACAGTTCTGTTTATACCCTGTGTTGAGATTCAAGGGAGGTTATCTGCCTACTGTACATGCTGTTTTGAGACTGTGACTTGCAATTTGTTTGAATATTTTGCATTAACAGATTTTTTTTTTTTTCAACCTTTTTTTTATCAGGTAGAGCCTCTAATATAAAAACCCTCAAATATTGTTTTTTTTCTGCAATTGTCATGTTTATTTTGGTAAAGGCTTTAAAAACCTTCCTAACACCTCCGCATAAAGAGAACCTGTCACATAGGTTAGGCCTCCCTTGCTGAGGGCAGCACAAGCTAGTGACAGACCTGCTGTTTCCAGCGCAGTGTCCCCCTATTCTGTAAGATGCTGGAGCTTATAGTCGCCTCGGCTCACCAGAGCGGTATTTGGCCGCTGGCTCAGGCCCGCGGCTTTCAACTTCGCGGTTTCCGCGTCCAGACCTCGTCCTAGCTATCGCTCGTCAAACTCGGTCTCCGACCGCGGGTGCTGGTGGGGGCGCTGGCGGAGGTCTCAGCGCAAGTGGGGCGTGGTTTGGGGCGCCGGCTTGCGGCATGGAGGGTTTGCCGCCGCCTAGCAAATTAGTAGCAGGGAGGAAAACCCGGCCCAGCTGGTGCACCAACCGTGCGGCGACACCTACGGGGAAACCCACAATACAGTTCGGCCCAGCCGCGCTGATGACGTCCCTGTCAAGAATGAAAGGAGAGTTTGGCGCGTCAAACATGCGCCAAGGCCGTGGCCCCAAAGAGCCGTGGACAAACACCCGCGGCGATTGAATATTAAACGCTTAATTCCCAAAGGAAACCAAGTTAATATAAACTAACAGCCGCTGATTGGACATATTATTATGGCTAGCGGAAACCGCTAGCCATAACCCGCGTTCAAATCCGTCGTGTGAACGAGGTCCATAAGAGTATTTAACGGATCAAATCTGCATATTCTCTTATAAATGAGTCATGAAGAGAGTCGTTTTTTTTTTGTTTTTTTTTCATGGCCCGCCCACCTCACAACTGATAAACCTTTTACTTTGAATAGGAAAAATGTGAATAACTGTCAGGTGGGCGGAGCTAGCCTTTGGTGGGTGAGGCAGGGAAAAACAGACTTTCAGGACTCTCTTTCTAGCTGAAAACTGCAGATTTGAGCATTAAATACTCTAAAACGGCTGCATCTTACAGAATAAGGACACAGCGCTGGAAACAGCAGGTCTGTCACTAGCTTGTGCTGCCCTCAGCAAAGGGGGCATCACCTATGTGACAGGTTCCCTTTAAATAGGAAATTAACAGACACTTACGTCTCACATCACTGTTGTTCCAGCTTCCAGAGCGCCGCTGTTTCCTCCCAGTCTCTCACTAGTGGTGAAGTGTCCTAGAGGGACACGATGTTAAAGTAAAAAAAATAAAGTTTTAAAGTGTAAAAAAAAAGATAAAAAGTATTAAAAGTTCAAATCACCCCCCTTTCACCATTTTACAAATAAAAACAATAAAATAATAAGTGATCAAAAAAGTTGCATGTTTTCCAAACTGCTAGCAATAAAAAGTACGCTTATGCCCGCAAAAAATGCCACCTCACTGACGTCCATAGGGGTTTAGTACAAAAAGTTATTGGTCGCACAAAATGGCGCCGCGGCACAAATTTCAAATACAAAAATTTTTGGATTTTTTTTTTTTATGCCACCAAAACATAACGGAAACCCTACATGTTGTTGGTATTGCCGGATGTGTATTAACCTGAGAATACAGAGAACGGATTTCTGCTGAAGATAGAACGGCGCAAAAACAAAACTCCCGCAAACATGGCACATGTAAATTTTTTTCACATTTTGCCCCACTTTGAATTTTTTTGCCATTCCCCAGTATATTCTATGGTAATATGAATAACACCATTAGAAAGTACATCTTGTCCCGCAAAAAAAAAGCCTTCATGTGACTATGTAAACGGAAAAATAAAAAAAGCCATGGCTTTTGGAAGGCAAGGAGGAGAAAAATGAAGAGTAATAATTTTTTTTTTGTTTGTGTTAAAGGGTTAAAAGGGTTTTCCCATCTCGCACATATATGACCTATTGGTAGATGCAAAAAATGTGTGGATTCCAGAAGCGAGACCTACAGAATGGACCCTTGAAAGTTTGAGAACAGAGAGGTGGTTGGAACGCTCCCATTCATTTCAATGGGAGTTCTGAGCACAGCTGAGCATCATCTCTACTGTATCTCACATTTATAGCATATCTTGTTGATGTGTGTGAGATTGGAAAAACCCCTTTAACCCGTATCCCCAAAAAACTCAGAAATTCCAAAGTTTCAGAGAGAAGATTTCAGAGAAAATTCCAAACTTTTGCTTTATTGATTTGTTTAGGTTTTTGCTTTGCTTGATATATTTTTTTTGCTCACTTAGTTACTTATGTAACTTGAGCCCAGCTGTCGCTGTTACGGTATGGTCACACGGCAAATTGGGGCATGTACTGTACGCGCCACAATACACCGTTTGTTTTAGAAGTACGTGCTGTCCCAGCCAGCCCCTTTCACTCTCACTCACATTATCAGCGGCACGTGAGCACCGCGAAGAAGTGGCATGTCACTTCTTTCCCCCTGCATACAATATGATCGTATTGTAAGTCGGGGGAAGACAAGCCGTAATTCATAGTTCTCTATGAGAGCTATGAATTACTGTAATTGCGGATTTCGGCCATATTAAAGTGCAGATACACAGCGAAATGCTCGCCGTGATTACGCCGTGTGAACATACCCTTAAGGGTGGGGCTGTTTGGATCTAGTATCCTGCTCATGTGACCTGTCGCCCAACAATCACATGGATCCCTTGAAACAAAAAAGTTAATTTTCTATTCACTTATCATCCACACAGGATAAATCTATGTTGGCAGAGAAGCATTACTTTTTCATTTTTATAGGTTTTCAGCACCCTTAGCCCTTAACCCTTCCTTTTAATTTTAAGCTGCATCTCAAAGAACGACATATTATTGCTACAACATGATTATTTCTGGACACAAGTATGAATGTTCTAATGCTAACAAATTACATCCCTGTTATAATTGTGTTCTAACTATTTTTCTAATACACAGTGAATAACTTGGCGCTGGTGAAGCCAGAAAAGGCCAAAGCTGTGGAAAATTACCTTATACAGATGGCACGATTTGGGCAACTAGGTGGAAAGGTGGGTGTGGTGTTCTTTAATAACCCAGATTTTTACACCTAGTGAATTACTTTTTTTTTTTTTGCTCACTATATAAAAGGTGGTAAATAAAAAGTGTGTCTTGGGGGTTTTACAATCCAATGCTACACTAATGCTTCTGTATGTTACAGAGGTATTGACATTATATACTTGGAACTCCCATGGAACAGAATAGAGAGTAGCGCCCAAGCCTGACTCCGTTTTAAATGGAGACTTTTTTTTAAATTTCATCAAAATGCTTTATTGTTAGAAAAAGAAGCACAGTTATAATGCAGTTCTGCATGTCTATATACACCCTGCAAGTTCATGTGACACAGTACAGAGATCACAGCAAAGGCATCAGTTAATGCCCCTAAATAAAGGTATTTGCTTCATATACATACGGAAAATATATTTTCTTAATTCTCATATTTATTAAATTGTGTATTTATCCATAATCACATTTTTCATTCTTTAAATATTTTTTCTTACAAAAACATATTCTAAAATAGGCTTTTAGACTTAGGCTTTTAGACTTAGGCTTTTAGGCAGGACTAGTGTCCACATTTTTTCAATCTATTTGACAAAGGGGGCATACCCGAAACGTCGTGCTTAAGCTGTGTGTCTGCTCCAGACTGCAGAAAGGGCATTGCAAAGAAAATAGATTGAAAAAACTTTGGACTCTATGCCTGCCACAGGTTTTTATAATCTGTTTGTAAGAAGAAATATTTAAAGAATTAAAAATGTGATTATGGATAGATACGCTATTTAATAAATTCTAAGAAATTGAGAAAATGAATCTTCAAATATTTTCTGTGTCTATCTGAAGGTCCTGGGTGAGGTTTGGGATGTAAGGAAGGCCCTAATTTAATACACGTGCTGAGATAACTGTGGAGAACTAAGGTCAATTATTTTATTCCCCCTCCTCTACATAAAGCTATACCTGTTAGGGAATGTTCACACAGCGTAATTGCGGGGCGTGTTTCGCCACGTATTTTCGCTTTAATACGGCCACAATGCACGCCGCAATTACGGCAATTCATTGTTCTCATAAAGAACTTTGAATTTCGTCTCCCCAGACGTACAATATGATCGTATCGTACACCAGGGGAGAGAAGTGACATGTCACTTCTGTGCGGTGCTTACGTGCCGCTGATAATGCGAGTGAATGGGGCAGCCCCCCCTACTGAACAGCGTGTACTTCTAAAACACACGGCGTATTGTATTAGAATAACTGAAGCGGTTGCTGCTCATGTCACGAGTCAATGCACACATAAAGTAGTGGTGAAGGTTTTCAGGCACTCAGAGTAGGTTCTGCCTATAGATGTGGAGACACGGAGGAGCCATCACCTCTAACACTTTGTTGCCTCATTGTTGTGTTCCATCCCGCTATGCCATGAGCGAGACGGAAACATCCCTTTAAAATGTTAGATGCATTGTTATAGCTTGGGACTTGTAGAGAACCGCACCTATCACATTTTGATGGCATAGATACCGTAGGATGTTATCAAAGTGTGAGATGGGAACACCCTTTAACATTGCACATGCAGTCAGCAACAGCAAAGTTCAATATACTTATTTTTTTATCACATGGACATAATTAACACAGGATATATTGGAATATTAAATTTAAATATCCTAGTCTTATTAACATGGATACTGATTACTTGCACTGGACATTCAGTTGCTAAATAAAGAAGGCACACAAAAAAACCTCATATGTCAAAAGCACAGTTACTGCACAGTTAGGCCTTGTCCCCACGGCATCGGTTTGCGGGCGGTTTTTCAGACGGTTTGCGCTTTTGAAAACCGTCTCAAAAAACCGGCTGCAAACTTTTCAATGGGCCTCTATGGAAAACCCGTGCAGCAGTCCCACCGCACAGGTTTTCCACCCGGCAGCCCGAAAAACATTCAACATGTTAATTCTTCCGTCCAGTTTTCGGACGGAATATGATCAAGTGAATTCGAAGGGGGAGGGTTTTTCACTGCTAATCGCGGAGAAAAACAGGACAAATACCGGTCGGATAAACCAACCGGTATTTGTCCTGTGCCGTGGGGATGCGTCCTTAAATTCATCTTGTGTCCTAGTAGTAGTGAGGGGTTGTTTTTGTATACAGTGATACCTCCTAAGTAACGCTCCTATTCCTCTCATCAGCTTTCTGAACAAGGATTAATAGAGATTTTGGAGAAAGTCAGTCAACAGACAGAAAAAAAGACTAAAGTGAAGGTAAGAGATATGAAGGAAATGGTCATCTGTTTCTTGCTGCCACAGGCTATCTTGCTTTACTAAGAGGTTTTCCTTTAAGACTCTATCACTTTATCAAGAAAAAATTGTAAAGCTTGATCTCCATGGTTGTTTTTTCTTCTTGAAAGCTGTCGCGTTTTTATTGCTAGTAGTTCGGAATGCATGTGACTTTTTTGATCACTTCTATTCCAATTTTTCTGCGAGGTGAAATGACCCAAAAAACGCAATTTTAGCGTTTGGAATTTTTTTCTTCTACGGTCTTCAGCGCACGGGATAAATGTTATATTTTTATAGATCGGACTTTTTCAGATGCGGCGATACCAAATATGGGGGAAGGGGAGGTGATTTGAACTTTTAATTTTTATTTTTTTTGTACTTTAAAACTTTATTTTTTTTACTTTAACATTGAGTCCCCCTAGGGTGCTTCACCACTAGGGGGCGCGATTGTTAATACAGCCTAATGCATTGCATAGACAATATATTAGGTTGTACCAAGATGGCGGTTTACCCACTTTCTGCCTTCACCCTCACTGACGTCCGTAGGTGTTAGTACAAAAAAGTTATTGGTCGCACAAAATGGCGCCACGGTGCAAAGTTCAGAAATAGAAAACACTTGGAATTTTTTTACGGTACCAAAACATAACGGAAATCGCACATGTTTGGTATTGGCTGATGCGTATAGAATACAGATAACACATTATATTTACTAAAGATTGAACACCGTAAAAGCAAAAAACCCGCAAACATGGCGAAAGTACGTTTTTTTTCCACAATTTGTCCCACTGGGAATTTTTTTGCGGTTTCCCAGTATATTCTATTGTACAGTGAATAACACCATTAGAAAGTACATCTTGTCCCGTAAAATAAAAACCCTCATGTGTCTATGTAGGAAAAATAAAGTTATGACTCTGGGAAGACGAGGAGGGAAAAACGAACTTGTTGACAAAAAAAATCGCAAGGTCCTTAAGGGGTTAAAGGGAACCTGTCACATTGAACATGCTATCTGATCTGCTGGTAGCATGTTATAGAGTAGGAGGAGCTGAGCGGCTGTATAGCTTTGTGGGCAAAGATTAAGCAGAACTAGTATTTTATTCGATTAAGTGCCTGCTTATTCTGGCTTAAGTACATTAGGTGGTTTTATCAGTGATTGATAGGTATATTTGTATGCACTGATACACGGAAGACTGGCAATCACTGATTAGACCGCCCACAGGACTCCTAAGCCCCAAATAAGCAAGACTTTAAATGAGGGAATGTAAGGGAGATGACAATTCTGCCACCTCATGGACTGTTATGTTTTGTGCAGGGCCTAGGCTTTCCCCACAGTTCTCCTTCAAATAGTTTTTCCCAACCTAGATTTTAGTGGCAATTCAATAGGATATGACATCAAAGATGGGACCTGCATCTGTCTCTGATATAGCCCCCTGAAAGTGTTGAATCAGAATAGAGAGCCAGTCATGTTTGAGCATGACTCTTAAAGGGGTTTTGCCTCAATCTCATTTCATACCTCCTGCATCCAGCTCTTCAGCACTGTGTGCTCAGAAGGGGGCGTGTGTGATTTGTTTGAATTGCCCAGCAGGATGACATCACCAGGCTTTTCCTCTCTGTAGCCAAAGATAGGTCTGTTTATGTAAAGCATTGTGAGTAGCTGAGAGGTAAAGTTTTTGCCTCCAGGCACAATGGTCCTAGGTTAAAATCCCTGCAGGAACCTGTGTTTTTTTTTTTTTTCTCTTTATCAATGCACAAGCCTGATTGAGGTTTCTTTTTTATTTATTTGCACTGTTTGAATAATTACTAAGGCGTACAGAGGATGGGAGTAGAATGACAGCACCCGGGGTTTGAACACTTAGTAGCTGCCTGAGAGGAGAGGTGATGATGTCTGAGCATGAGCGACCAGGACTGAGGAGCTCTCAGCCCTGGTCGTATCCCCTGCAGATGAGCTGTAAACAATGGATAACTAAAGGAGCAGCTAAAACAAACGGTCCAGAATTTTTAATGATCATGAATGGTGAAAATGTTTATTTCATTTGCAAGCTTCCCACGTCAATTTTACTTTGTGGCAAAACCCCTTTAAGTGTGTTTCATGCACAGCTGAGCTCCAATTTTGACTGTACTCATAACTTCCATAGAATAGAATGGAGAGTTGGGTGCAAGCACGACTAGAGCCGTCTTAACAGCATTGTGGGCCCCTGGGCAGAGCTGTGAACTGGGCCCACCAACCAATGCAGAATACAGATAACACATCACTTATACCAAACAGTAAACACCATAAAAAAAAAAAAAAACACAAACCCGGTGCAAGTACTTTTTTTTCACATTTCACCCCACTTACAATTTTTTTTTTTTTTTAAGATTCCCAGTACATTACATGGTCCATTCAAAAATTACCACTCTTTTTATGCAGAATTGACCTAACACAACCAGGGCCGTATTTACAGCTCAGGTTGAGATAGGCACTGAGCTTGAAAACACCCCTCAACTTAGGAGAGGTTCACACAACATATTAAGCAACGTGAGCTTAGATACGCAGGGCCAGCAGATATTATAACATCTGATAGGCTTAGATACGCAGGGCCAGCAGATATTATAACATCTGATAGGCTTAGATACGCAGGGCCAGCAGGTATTATAACATCTGATAGGCTTAGATACGCAGGGCCAGCAGATAGCATACACTGGATAGACTTAGATACGCAGGGCCAGCAGATATTGTAACATATGATAGTACTAGATACGCAGGGCCAGCAGATATTATAACATATGATAGTACTAGATACGCAGGGCCAGCAGATATTATAACATATGATAGGATTAGATATGCAGGGCCAGCAGATGGCATACACCTAAGATGGCAAAACTTGTTCTAGACATCTCTTCTAAATTCTCTCCAGGGCCCGTACTATAAATCAGGATGTGTGCTACTTAGAAAGTTATTCCTGTTACTACTTACAACATATTAGGAGGGGTGTAGGAATGTACAATCAGTAGTCTGTGAATTGTTGAGGTTGTAGTTTTGCAACCGTACAAGCGGCATGGATTGGCGATTGAAGTTTTTGGTTATACAGCTCTTATGCTCCATAGTCATGACTAGGCCACAGTGATGTAGCGTGAATTCATGCAGGGAACAGGATTCTGCCAATATGACTGAAACAGATTTTTATCCCTTCAGTTTAACAGAAGGAAAGTGGACTCGGATGAGGAAGATGACTGAGGTGAGGCCGACTCGGTGAAGATTCTGCACCTGGAGCACTTGTTTTACATTGAGAAGCACTGAACTAAATAATACCCAATGGACGCCTGATCTATGATGTGTGATGCAACAACCCTATACTGTGTAGATTTCTGGCTGTCGGCTATGTTCCACTGAGGACTGAGAACTCACCATTGTTACAGCAGCACCCATTGTTAAAACTCCTGCAGTTACTCAGCGCTTGTGTAATATTGCCTTTTTAAATAGTAAATTATTTGGACTGTACTTCAGAGAAGTTGCTCTGAATATTTACTAGAGAAAACAACTTTTTTCCAGAATGATGGTTGTGATGGCAATATCTGATCATTGTGTCACTGCTTTCTATAGAAACAGTCAAAATAAAAATAAAAATTGTGCTGTGTTACTGGCTGAGTGCAGGAGTGTTGTCCTGGAAGTTGTGTTGCAGTGACTGCTATGCTGAGCATAGTAATGAGCAGAGAGGCACCACATTCTGGCTCTTGGTTAGTCCGCACAGAATTTGTATACTGTATGTTTCTGGCTTGTCTTATCGAGGGACACCGGAAACATGGTTATACACGGGTACATGCAGAGGGCAAAGTTTAAGCACAGAAAAGATACTAGCAGATAGTAAGCTGAGCCAGTATTGACTTAAAGGGGTTGTCTCACTACAATGATTGCTTTTTTATGTTAAAGATCTTGCAAAAACAAGTCACTTTGCAATAAACGTCCATTAACAGTATCCTACCTATTCCTAGATATCCCCTCTTGTATGGGCTGCATCAGTTCCTCAGGTTGCTATAGCTACAGACCTGTTTGATCTATCCTGATAGGCTCCCAGCACTAGTTTCTATAGCTACAGACCTGGCTTCTACTGCAGTCTAGTGGAAGCCCGTAAACACTCCCCTGAATTCAAAGTGAAACCAAGAAAACAGGACTGAGGTGAGATGAATCAATGTAGTGAGACAACCCATTTAATGTTCACAGATGGCAGACCATTTGCTTCATATCATTTTATTTTTTTCTCTTACTGCCTCCACTTACATTTTTTTTTTTTTTTTTTACTGTTCTGGAAGTCACCTGTGACTGCTGGGTGCTGCCGGGTGGCAGCCTAGACTGTAAACTCTCTCCAAAGTAGGTGATGAGCTTGCGCAATACCACCTTCCCTCATAAACCAATATTTGTCAGTTCATTACACCATAAGGAGTAGCCCCTCTATCCTATGACAACCCCCTCACGTCTTATTTCTTTCCTGGACCTTCTCTTCACATTTAGTCTAAAAAAAACTTTGCTTCTTCCTCTTGCTGTTCTATACCAGCCCTGGACTTCTCACAACCATCCCTGGCATCCCTTAGGTTACCCGTATTCACTCAGATTAAAGGTACACAACCGTAATGAGGCTGTGGTTTTGCTGAAGCAGCTGGTTACTGTGGTCCTCTAGATCAGGGGTCCTCAACTCCAGTCCTCAAGGCCCACCAACAGGTCATGTTTCTGGCTTTCGTTAGCATTGCACAGGTAATGTAATTATTGTCAGTGCATTCTGTGGGAGATCCTGAAAACCTGACCTGTTGGTGGGTCCTGAGGACTGGAGTTGGGGAACTCTGCTCTAGATCACAATAGGTTGTGTAAAGGGAACCTGTCGCATTTAACATCCTCTTTGCTGTGCTGGCAGTGTGGTATAGAGCAGAAAAACCTAAGCAGATTGATTATCTATAGTTCTGTAGGTGTTCAGTAGAATTTGTATTATTTTCATTTAAATCCCTGATTATTCTGGATTAAAGAGTCCAGTAGGTGGACAAATTAGTGTTTGACAGCTATTTCTGTATGCACACTTTTATACAAGGAAAGCTGTTTATCATTGAGAAGACTGCCCACTGGACTCAAATCATAACAAGCAGGGATTTAAATGAATAAAATTCGAATTGTTCAGAATCCTTCTCTGCAAAACCGTATATTAATCAGCTTGGCTCTACCTCTTCTATAACCTGCTTCCTGCATCTTCAATGTAAGGTTCCTTTTAAAGGTTTTGTCTCACTACATGGATCCATCTTACTTCAGACCTGTTTTCATTTTTGAAATCAGAGCTGTGTTTACTGGCTACTACTGGCCTGCAGTGACCAGCTGCTGAGGACACCAGGTCTGCAGCTATAGCGACCTGAGGAGCTGATGCAGCCCATACAAGAGGGGATATCTAGGAATAGGTGGGACACTGGTAATGAACACATTGCAGAGTGACTCATTTTTGCAAGATCTGTAACAAAGAGCAATCCTTGCAGTGAGACAACCTTTTTAAGTTGCCTTGCTGACCACCCCCTCGATCCACTCATCCTTGTGAGCATTCTGCCTGTAGTTCTCCGCCTCAAGGGATGTGGCCTAAAACAACTTCACCCGCCTAACGATGCACAGTTAGATGGTGACAATTTTAATTCTCAAGAAGATGCTTGACAACTATCCAAATTGGCAAACATGTCAGAGACTCTCCAAGTTCTAATTCCACTTAGAAGACGACGACTCTTTTTTTTTTTTTTTAAACAATATTATGCCCTGGAACATGGAATCAACTCCCACCCGCTTGTGGGGCAGCCATATAAGTATTATGTAATCAAAGCACTAACAACATTAACCAAGGTGTCCCAGTTTTACAACATCTAGGGACATCTATTTTAGCAAAATACAAACTGTATTGGGGGTCTATCCACCTGGCAAGGTTTTTGATCTGATTTTCCGATGGTTTTCGGATTTGAAAACCGACCAGCAACCACCCCCATAGACTTTAATAGAAAATCTGTTCCGCAGTCCACACTGAATGGATTTTCTGCTGGACGTTTTTTTGAACGGTTCAGAATGCAGGTGTGCGGGTTTCTGGATCCAATATTCCAGAAACGGGTGATTTCTTTTGGCTCTTCTTCACCCCAGACCAGCTTGATGAAATAATTAAAGAAACCAACTGTTATAGCACTGAAAAGATTCAGAACGAGAACTATTGCCACAGACAGTTTGGCATAAATGGAGTACACCCGGGACAGTGTTTTGAAAAGTACCATACAATGGTCTCATACAAATAGAAATTCACCATATGACATCCTTCAAGTAGTACTGACAATAGTTTTCACCTGTAATCATAAAAATATACTTTGACTTTTAACAATAGTTACAAATTTTACTTTTTTTTCTGGGAAAACTACCACCATCGGGCATTTACAATATCAACTTTTTTTTTCAAGTGGAAAAGGTAAAGCACCGCAGTAATGCATTTTTAATGTTCTACTAGTTCAGCTCTGCTATTCCTAGCTGAGCGTGTTAAATGGACATTGTTAATGAGAGTATCTAAACAGCAGGAGAGAAGGACACAGAGCTCTAACGGGTTAAGGTTTGCTAGTTTGGGTATGTTCACACCATGTACTGCGGTATGCACTGTAGTATATTGTGTCTTTCAGGAGTACGCGCATACCCTCGTGGCACGGGGGTCTGGCAGCCCGCTGGCCCATTGACATTCATTACTCACCGTGAATAATTGACATGTCACTTATCTCCCTGCTCGTACAATACGATCGTATAGTACAAGCGGGGAGAGGTGGCGTAATTCATCGTTCTCTCTGAGAACTATGGATTACTGTAATTGCGCCACGCATCTCGCCCGCATTAGAGCACATAGACGTGGTGAAATGACGCCGTGTGAACATACCCTAAGAAACACAAAAAAGCACCTGTTCTGCTGATAAGCAGGGAGTGACCTCACCATGGAGCAGCTAAAGCATAAAGAGCACAGAGAGGTGGTCAGTTAGCTAGGGAAGCTTATGTAGACATGCAGGAGATCAGAACTGTTCTGGCTCTGAAAAGACACAAAATAATAACAGCAATCTATTTGTTAATAGTCTGCATTTGCCTACATGTTTAAAGCTAATCAACGTGGTGAGAATACCCCCTTAAGACCAGAAAGCCTTCCCCAGCTAACATGTAGAATCAGCGGTAAAAAGCCTATTTTTTAGAGTTGCGAAGTGACCAACCATTGCAATTTTTATTGTCTTCCTTTAAGAAATCTTCAACTTTAGATTTGTACCCTCAAAAGACAAATCGCTTCACTATAGGTCCTCTTTCATCTCCCACTAACTTGGACATCTGCACCTTTTGCAGGGTGTAATGCATGATGTGTCCCTATACAGATTACTCCACCATGGAACCTAAACCTAGTTTTCATTTCACTTTTTAAACTTCTTGCTCAGAAAGTTGAAGGTCCCAGAATTGTCTACCTCATCAGGTCATTTCCCTTTCCCGATACTGCACCTGGATAAGGTAGTTCTTTATCCGGTCACCTAGTTCCTGCCCAAAGTAGTCTTTACTGTTCATCTGGACAATGCCATATCCTCGTTTTCTTCTCCTGCAAAGAGCCATTCTCTTTCCAATCTCAACATTGTTCAAGCTTTGCAAATTTACCTGGCTGTTACTTCCTTTCACCATCCACACTCTTTATTCCTCATCACAGAGGACCCATGGAAAGGATTTCTGGTCAACAAGGCCCCTTATTTCCCTGTTATGGCAATTTGCCCCGGTATTTTTAAGGGGGAGTTTGGGAAAAGTATGGAAAGGTTTAAGATCAAGATTTACAGGGTGCACATCCTTGCATTGGACTTTTTGACAGGAAAGTGCTGATAGAAATTTTCCCCAGGGCCCGAAAATGTCCTTTTTGTTTTGTACTTTGGTTTACTTTTCCCCCGTTATTTCCCTTGGGGAGGTGGTTAAAAAAAAAAAAAAAAAGGGTGACGCTACTGTATCTGGTTAAACTACAATAAGGCTCCCCCAAAAGGTTTCATGAGAAAATTTCTTTTATGGTTTAGTATTTTTAAGGCAAAAAAAAATTTCTCTTAATTTAAGTGCCCTTTGTGTGCCGTTTTATCCATGATCTTTTTTTATTTTTTGACCTCATTTATTCTTAGGGGGTTTTTCCCCAGGGTTTTTTTTATGGTGTAAAATTTCCCTTTCCAAAAATTTGCCCGCCTGGGGGTATTTTGAAAAAATCTATCCCAAATTTTTGACTACGGGGGTTTTTACAAGCGGGAAAAACACTCTGAACTTTAAACCTTTATTATTTTTTTGCCCGGAAAAAGCATCCAAAAAAAAGCTGCATTTACTTGTTTCATATTTCTTTATTGAATGACCCAAGGGATATTTTTTTATTAAGTCAATGAGGAATGATTTGAAAATTGTCCCAGGTTATTTAGGGCCCTTTTCCCGTGCGGTTTAAAAAGGGGCTAAAAAAAGGCCCAAAAAACCCCATTTTGAACTTTCCCCTTAGGGTTGGGGTTTTAAAATTTAAAAAAAGCACTTTTTAGCAAAATTGAAACTGACCGCAAAGTAAAGTTTTTATATCCCCCCATTTGTTTTCTATAAACCCAATCTTTATATAGTACATTTAAAAAGTCCTTTAAAAAGGGTTTTTCAAAAAAAGTGATTTCCCCACTTAAAGGCTTATACTCCCTTTGAGCTTTGAAAAGGGGGCGTTGCGTTTGTGGGTTTTAAAAAAACAAAGTACCTCTTGATGTCATTTACTCACCTCCCTGCCGTTCCAGGGGCTTCCCTATTCAGTCTCTTAGTTTAGGGGAAACGTGTTTCAGTGTTTGGCTAAACCCCGGTGTTTAAATGTTTTGTGGGCCCAAACTTAAGGTTTTTTTTTCTCCCTCTTATCTGTAGGAGTAAAGATAAACTTGAGCGGCAGCATTCATGACTACAGACGGGGGGAGGAGGGGTGGTGCAGGACCCTCTGAATGTTACAAAGAAAATTTTAAATTTCCAACCGGTTATTCGAATACAGCAGACACCCCTTTGGGACCCCAGAAACAAAGCTAGTCCCAGACCCCCAAAAAACACTGCTTTTTTTCCTCCCCCCCCTTCAAAGCTCGTTTCCTGTGCCCTCCCAAATCAGTTTAAGAAGTTTTAAACCAACCCCGCGGGGCCCGGAAAGTTGCCGGGATGCCCCTGGTCGTAGCTAATGAAAAAACACTCGGGAATCTAAGGGCTGCAAATCAATGCGCTTCGAGGTTCATTTTTTTTAAAAATCAAATACTTAAAAAAAGTTTTTTAAATACCCATTTTAAAAGACCCCACATTAAAAAGATTTTGGGAAAAAACCCCTTTTAATAAAAGGGTTTCCCCATGAACCCTTTCCAAAAAAAAAAAGGGCCCCAAACCGTGCTTTTAAAGCTTTTGATAAATCTTTTTTGGGCCCCTGGGAAGGCAGAGATAAAAAAATTTGACAACAACTTTTAAAAAAAAAAACCCCCTACACGGGGGAATTAAATCAAGTTTGTTGCCCGTTAGATCCGATAACCTGTACTTGTATCCCGGCACCAGCCCAATTTAATGTAAAAGTTTTGGGGTGATTTTGGGTTTGGGCCCATGAAGTGCAATTATGGTTCTTATTTTAAAAAACGGAGGAGCAATATTCTCACACCCATTTTTTTTGGGAAAACCACTGGTGCGGTCACACCCAAGGGTTCAAAATCAGCACAGCATTGAGCTTCAGCTCAGGACCGCAGTAAGGCTTTCTATTCATCATCTCACACATCCCCCCATAAGAGTCTAGAACACTTGTGGGGAACCATACTTTGGAAACCCCCGGGTCTTTTCCCGCTTTCTATCCCCCTTAAATTTTCAAAATTTTAGAGCTTCTAAAATAAAAATCCTACCATAAAACTGCCCCACTCGAAAGCATACCAATACCCCAACGGGAAAAACTTTTTTGGTTTTTATTGTGAAAAATTTTAGTTTTTGGGCCCACCAAGTGAAAGGCACATCGGGAAAATTTGCTTTCATAAAATTTTTGTAAAAAATTTGAGTATCCCCTTTCTACTGTGACCCTGAGTGCAGAAGGCCCCAGACTATTAAAGGTGAATCCGAACAAACATTGAAATATCAGAAACAGTCTCCAGAAACTGAGGTAATTACAAGGACTGTGCCAATAGAAGGAAATGAATGGCATTCGTGGTTAATGAGGATTTCACTGCCGATTGGCTTTAAAAATTGAAAAACATCCCCCAAAAACACTTTGCCCAGAGCTCTATAGAGTTCCCTCCCAAATCATAATGAGATTTTTTGAAATCCCTTTGACTCATAGCCTATTTCATGTTGGACTTTTCCCAAAAACCCCCTTTGGGGGACCACAGGAGCTTGCAAATTTTAAGGCCCACGTGCTTGTTTTAAAAAAAAGGGGGCACTTTTAAACTTGTAAAGGTGAGTTTTGTTACAATGTTAATCATGGGCGACTGACGATCCATACCCTAAAAGATGCATCTGCCACTAAAAGCTGCAACCTTCAGCATTGAAACCAACCATAAAGGTCGGGTTTTCCCCTATTTTCAATGAGGGAAATTTGGGCTTTCCACCCTGCAACAGGCCCAAATGTAGCAGTGATCCACAGGGGAAAATTTTTGCCTTTTTTTTCCCAAGTTTGTTCGGTCTGATTTTTTTTAATATTATAAAATCAATGGACCAAACCCCTTTTGTTGATGGATGATGGGTCCCATACCCAAATTTTTTTTTGGGAAAAACCCCAGTCATAGAATCTTACTACCCCATTGCCTTATGTAGTGAGGAATATTACCGTATAAATCTTTCTTTTGTCTTTCGTTTTCATACATATGCAGGTTGCTGTTCGCAAGGCAAGTTTTCAGTTTCACACACCTTTAATGGTGAACATGTGAATAAGTGGTAGCAAACGTAGGAACGGGCACTCCCCGTTTTTTTTTAAATCCTTTACTACCCCCTTCGCCAAGCAACAAGAGAAACCTCTTTTTTTTTTTTTAAGGGCTAAAAAAGGGGACAGATGTGAATTTGTGGGGAAAAAATTTCCCAGGTTGTTTTTAATTTCTTTAGGGGGCTTTTAATAATTTGACTTACCTGGGCTGCTTATTAGGGCATATAGATGCCCTGAGCATTCGGCTTCAGTTGGAAAAACACAATCATAGGTAGATATTTAGAGCAGCTCCATATGTGGTGTCCATTACAGGCAGCCAGATCCCGGGATCTTTTCCCCGCAAACCCCAGCCCCCAGGATTGTAGTTTTAGAAGTGTATTGAAAAATTTTCAAATTTTTCCGGGGAAATTTTGGTTTTAGAAAAAAAATAAAAAGCACAGATTAAAAATCTAGTAAAAACGGGCAAAGAAAAAATAACCCCTGCAAAAACTCGTAAAAACTAGGAAAAAAAATGAAATAGTGGGTAGGAAATTCCCGGGGGGGGGGGCTCTGGGTTTATCTATACAAAGGGGTTTTCTGTATAATTCCCTATTAAGAGTTAATCTAGAGCGTATGATTGTATCCACCAAATGATCAAAGTTCAAAAGGGGGAAGGGGGGGATGGTGAAATAAAAATCTTCTTCGTATGGGTGAAGTTAAAATGGGTTTTATCATTTAGCCCTTTTAAAAAGGGACGTGGGGCAGGGCTTGGGCTTTTTTTTTGGAAAGGTTTTGGTGTGTTTGTCATATAATCATTTTCAGATATGGTAAGGCCCCTTTTTCCCCTTTTGTTGGGGATTTCCCAAAATTTCTATAAACAGCCCAAAAGGGGGTTTTCACCCCTAAAAAAAATTTATGTTACCCAGTTGTTTTCTTTTGGTTTTTATTTGAATTCAGGGTCGTGTTTTTGGGTTCCCCCTAGGTGCAGTAGAAGCCAGGGTCTGTAGCTATAGCAAAAAAAACCAAAACGCTGGAGGCCCATCAGGGGGAGAACAAACAGGGCTGAAGCTTTTAAAACAACCCGGGGGGAGCTGATGCCGCCCATACAAGGGGGGGATATCTCAGAATGGTTGGACACTGTTAATGGGCAGTTTTTGCAAAGTACTTGTTTTTGCAAGATTTTTAAATAAAAAGCAATCCTTTTTAGTGAGGGCAACCCCCTTTTAAAGTATTTGTACCTGGCATCCTCCCAAACGGGAAAAGGGGGGCACTGTGCCAGAACCCATGGGGGGAAAATTTGGATAGTTGCACAAATTTAAGAAATGCTGCAGGAACAGGTAAATTTTTCCGACAAAAACCCCAAAACCCGATCCCCTTTTTATGCCCCGCATAACTAACACAACATGTGACAAAAAAAAAAAAAACTAAAGAAATTGGAAATTTTTTTTTCCAGGGCCCCCACCCTTTATTTAGCTCTTTGGGGGGCTAAGTGGACAGAATTATACTAGTGAGTGTAAAAATGGGTAAACACAATAAAATCCTATTTTGGGATATTTTAAAAATTGGGCAGGTTTCTAGGGAAAATTTTCCACCCCGCAATTTTTTATTTTCTCTTCAAATTTATCATTTTTGCTTCTGTTTTGGGAGGAATTCTAATAGTGTTGTTGATGCTTTAGGCGGAGGGTAAAATCGGGTAAATTTATTCTCAGTAAACCCGGGGTGGCATAGTGAACATTCTTTTAAAATTTGGGCAAGTCCACAAGTAAAACATACAACTTAACATACACCGCAGGTTAGTTCTACATCGGAGAAGTCCAGACACCCACAATGAAACAGCAATTTCCTGCGGAGAAATTTGGGTTTGGGTTTTGCAGCAAAAAAAAAGGCATGTCCAAATAAGCCCTACAAGTATAATTATTTGACAAGCCCCCGGTTTGTACTGACCCCCACTTTGGGGCCCCTGTTCAGAAGCCAAAAAGGGACTGAGCTGCTTGATTAACCCCCGACAAGCGCCCCTTTTGGCCAATGTGCAAGCTACACAACAGCATTCTGGCTCCCCGGAGCAGTCTAAGTCATCCAACTTTTGGGTATTTGTTGTAGGGGATATAACTGGACCGTTCCGGGAGTTCATTTCAGACAGTTCTCGGTTGCATGCATCCGTTTCCAGGTCCTGATCACAGGTTTCGGGAGGGGGAGGCTGTATTTGTCCCCTTCAGGTTTCCCCTGATGTACTTAGGTTTTTTATCCAGTTTTTTAACCCCCCCCCCCCCCCCCCCCCCCCAAGTTCGTTAAGGAAAGTCTTCGACCGTATATTTTGCCTTTACAGCAGAGTCCAACCCCCTCTTTTGCATTTTATGAAATTAGCACAACCCCGGGAAAAAATCTGTTTTCCCGATTCCCTTTTCTCGTCAAATTTCTAGAGAGTGAAAAAAAGGTGCATATTGTGAGAACCTGAACTCTTTATAAAGGAGTTACCTTTATTCTTCCAAAACCTTTCAGTTTTTGAAAAAAAAACATATATTAAAGGGGTTTTCTCAAATTATTTAAATTTTATAGGATGCATGAATGAAATTTAAACTGCTTTGCTCTGTCACTTCCTGATCAAGCTGTCTGTAATTAGCATATGAGCTCCATGTATTCAGACTTCTCTGTTTATTAGTCTAAATTAGCTAAAATTACCTTCTACCAGGACAGGAGAAGCTGCTGAGCTAAAGTAAATAGTAGTAATTACTGTCTTTTGTCTGAAAGATCAGATAACACACAAGCTCTCACACTGCCTGAGACCTGTGCGATGACATCACTCCCTGCTATCAGACAGAACAAATAGTACACAGGTCGGTCACTTGGGAAACTGGAGAGCTCTCGGAAGGTGATAAAATCACTTGTAGCTCTTTAACAAAAACAAAGCAATATATTTGGAAAACGTCTTCATTTAGTGTTCCCTACATGTTGAAAGCTAATCTTTGTAATGAGACAACCCCTTTAAGTTAATGGAGTAGAGCTGTCATATTAGACCCAGCCTGAACAAGAATGGTGCCTTTTGTGTACGTGGGTGGATGTTTTTCTAATCCTAGATCACCAGAAAGCCCTCAACATAGATAAGGTTATCAGGGGGTCCATATGCTGGTTCCTCAATACTATCAATGGAGGAACTGCTTTACTTTAGGAAAGAATAACATTAAAACTAAATCAGGTACTACTCCTTTTTCTCCTCTTTACTGGCTTTTAGCTCTAGTTTCTGTTGGTACTACCCATATTGCCTTCATATTGGGAAATATTAGAGAGTAGTGATGTTAGGCCCACTCATATAATCTAATTTAACCAGTAAACCTGTACCTCTATGCTATTAGGGAAAAGGATAGTTCAGCCAGCGCCCCTTTCCTTCTATATATTGCTTATGTTCTAAAAAGGACAATCTTTTTTATTAAACCAAATCATCAAGGGAAGAACGGCACTTATAATACTTAAGGCGAAAAGAGAGTCAGAAAAGCTTTTGATCATCATACATGAGTTTAATCCATATTTGCCATTCAAAAATCCAAAAGAATATTCCAAAGGGTCAGCATCCCAAAAAAAAAACTTGATTGTACAGATGGTACATACAAAATTTGTGCAACCTTTTGGCTAACTCGCAAGCCTTTGTCAAGCATAGCACTGCACAAATGAGTTTCATATCCATATCATATGCGTGATCTTAGATACAAGTTAACCAATTACCAGCAAATATAAAATATATTTAAAGGGGTTGGCTCACTATGCTGTTTCACAGAGACAAAAGTTTTAAGCAGCTTTACATTCATGCGCCGTATTTCTTCCTGGTTACGCTGCGAGTGTTTATATAGCAGTGGCTAGCCTATCAGCAGGGTATTCACAGCTCTACTAATTGCAGGAGACCTTATCTATAGCGTAGAGCAGTGCTCCCCAACTCCAGTCCTCAAGGCCCACCAACAGGTCATGTTTTACGGATCTCCCACAGAATACACAGACCATAATTAAAATAACCTGTGCAGCATAATTAAATTACCTGTGCAATGTTAAGGAAAGCCAGAAAACATGACCTGTTGGTGGGTCTTGAGGACTGGAGTTGGGGACCCCTAGAGAGAGCTTCAGAACTCAAAGTAAACATTTAAAAGTAGTCTCCTTTGTTTGTTAGAGATAACACACTGGTCCCAAGCTGCAGGAAGTCCCTTGTGCTGACCTGTGGTGATGTCACTTCCTGTTATCAGATAAGAGCGAGCAGGTCAGTAACCAATAGAAACCTGTGTGCATTCAAAGCAGATAAAATCTCATCTCCTGCCCAGTGAAAATCAAAGAGATACGTATTCGGAAAAAAAAAAAAAGTCTTCAATTACCGGCCCTACATGTTGAAAGCTAATCTTTGTAGTGATACAATCCCTTAAAGATATTTGATGATTTGTTATTTTGTATCTAAATTTATGCCCATGCTTGTATCCAAATTCACACCTCGTGAGTTGCTGATACCTTGGAATATTCTTTTAAATCATTTCAATTAAGTCCTTACAGAACAAATATTGAAAAGGAATTTTATCTGGATGTATCACCAGAAATAAAAAACCCTGTAGCTTAAGGTTAAGATCTGCATTTACTTGTGAAATTAACATTTTTAATAAAAAGGAAAAAAAAAAAATGGTACCGACTTGATGGATTAAATCTTCATCAAAGTTGGGCATACTCTTATCTCTTCTAATTTTCTTCTCATTTATGGATCTGTAACAAATAAACATGACATAAAAGGAGTAATACAAGTTAACAAAAGCCTGATAGATAGGGCCAAGATATGTTGCTGCAGACATCGGGTTATTGCGGCTCCTAGCGCCGCAGCAGCGCAGATAACAGGGTTGTACTTCCCAGCACAGCTCCTGCAAAAGCCGGGGAGCGGGAGAAAACTCCACTCCCCGGCGCTTAGCCCTTTGATTACTGCGGTTTGTGACTGCAGCATAATCAATGGGCTTTCCCCTGCTCTGTTGGGTGATCAGGGCTCCCAGTGACCTGACAAAGCCTGGGAATGGATGCACAGTCAGCCCTGGAGACCTACAGTAGCCCCAGGAGCAGGACACACTGTGTGCTGCCCTGATCGCTGCCTGTGTCAAACTGACACAGATTATAATGTATTAGCATATATAAATATGCTAATACATCTCTTCATGTGATTTAAAAAGAAAAAAAAGTAAAACAAAAGTGTAGAAAAAAAATATTTAATAAAAAATCGTGCATACATCACACACACAAAACCTCGTACACACATTAGGTATCCACACGACCGTAACAACCTGTAGAATTAATATAACAAGTTATTACATGTGAAATGTGAATAGGGTAAAAAAAAAGAAAAAAAAAAAAGAATAATCTGCAGTAATTTACATGTGAACTTAAACTATTCCCCCAAAAAGAACAACTTGTCCCGAGTAAAACAAGGCCTCAAAGAGAAAATAAGTTATGACTGTTGAAACGCAAAGAGGCAAAAACTAAAAAAAAATGTGCTGGTCATTAACTACTTTTCAGGTGTTCGGTTTAAGGGGTTCAGCCAATTCCAGCCAAAATTGTATAATTTGGATACCATCCCTACTTTTAAACAAGAAATAAGCGTATGGTTTGTTTCTCCATTATGTGGTGCAGTCATGTATGACCTCGGAATTGCTATCCGATTACTGCTGCATCTTGTGTAACAACTAAATCTGGTCATTTCCCCCCAATTGCAGTAAGTGCAAAATAGAAGAAAAATCACCAAATCTGCTTTTCTCTTCATGTAGGATGAGGCCATCCGCCAGGACTGGGAGAGAGAATAAAAAGCCACTTCTTTCACTTCCATTAAGCATAATGCACAAATCCTGAAACTACAGTAAAATCGACAAATCTCCTTTTTGGAACTTCAACAAGACGACAACAGGAGGCATAGTAACAGAACTGCTATGCAAAAGGCTAACAGACAGAACTAAAAGGGAGATGTAATTTGCAGCACATTTTATTTTATTTTTAAAATATGAGAATTATTTTCCACCTAATTTTAAAGCAGAGGAAAAACTGCAATCACACCTTTTAATTCCCTTTTCACCTTAAACACGCTGTCCATTGAGCTTTGCCATATTTGACAGTCTGGTTTCTAGGGATAATCTTTGTTAATGGTGCACTTCATATATGGGTCAATGTTAAATTTGACCCAAAATTTCAAATATTAAACAGAAATCTCAGGGGGGAAAAAAAAAAAAGACCCTGCCCCTAACCCTAAGTTGGGGTTGAGGTTAGAGTGGGACTTCAGGTTAGAATCTTTATGAAACGTACACATCACTTCCAGTCATACGGCAGTTTGATGTTCTCTGGCACGAGTTGGGGTACAGTTAGGCTAGGTTCACATGGCTTAATTGCGGGATGTAATTACGCCCCGCAATTATGCCGTGGGGGCGGGGGCAGGACACCTCGCCGTCCCATAGACTTTCATTACCAGCAGCGCGTATACGCCGCTAGTAATTTACATGTCACTTATCTCCCCCAGCGGCGTATTCGCCGAGCAGGGAGAGGAAACGTAATCCATAGTTCTCTATGAGAACTGTGGATTACCGATATGACTGGGACGTTTTCAGCCCATAATTTGCGCACTCCGGCGCGTAATTACGGACTGAAATACGTCCAGTTTTAAGCCATGTGAACATAGTCTTAGGCCATGTTCACACGGGGGAAATTGGGACGTATTTCGGCCGTATTTCGCGGCATACTGCGCTCAATATGGGGCGAGATACGTCCCAGTCATTACGGTAATCCACAGTTCTCATAGAGAACTATGGATTACGCCTCCTCTTCCCGCTCGGACACAATAAGCCGCGGGGGGAGATAAGTGACATGTCAATTATTAGCGTCGAATAAGCGTTGCTAGTAATGAATGTCTATGGAGTCGGTGTGCTGCTGCCCCTCCCCGCGGGAGCTCCCGAACACACAGCGTAATTGCAGGGTGTAATTACGCCCCCCAATTACGCCGTGTGAACATAGTCTTAAGGTAAGTATTGCTATGTGTTATACCTGTAACAGGCAGTCTATTAGGCTGGTTTTACATGATGTTTTTGTCACTTAGTTTTCCAACCAAAACCAGGAATGGGTCCAAAACACAAAAGAAGTACAAGTCTTTTAATTACACCTGTTCTCTATATAGGCTCTACACCTGGTTTACAAATGAGACTGCAATAAGTAAGTGTGAAAACACTGTGAACCCAGCCTTATATACTGTCTGTGGCAGGGCCTAATGGGCTCTTTTACATGGTAGACACACCAAGGCCATTATTTGGCCTCCGGCTGCCCTTGTAACAACTAGCATCTCATAATCGCATTACAGTGATGCAACTCACTTCTGATAACCACCTAGAAGCTACGACTGCAAGTGGAATAAACAGCTGGAATTGGAGGTAGCTCCAATATATCCCCTTTAAAATTTGGGCCCCCTGGCGGGAACAATACATCAGCTACCACAAATGTAAGGCAAACGCCCGCCCCTGGAGATGGGGAGATGACTGAACACAGAAAACACATAACTAGTTTTGGGACCTCCCAAAAATTTTCACAATTTCTGCCAAACAGTTATATAACAGAGAACTTTTCAAGCAACCCCAATTTTCCTTAGCTTTTGACATACTTACATTCTTAACTTAGGATGTACACACGGCGAAATTGCGGACGCTTTTCACCGCGTATTTCCTCTAATACGCACGAATTTACGGCAATTCATAGCCCAAGAACAGAAAATCCTCTCCCCCCAAACGACGATTAAACCCGGGGAGAAGGTACATGTCATTTTTCGACAACGCAGCTTTGGAAGTACGCGCTGATCGCGCGTGCTCCAAAACCCCCCCGTTTTGCAGCCCCCAATACGTTGTAACATACCTTTATACCGATCCTGGGGTTTATAGTCCTTTTAAAATCCAAAATTTTAAACACTACATTCACAATACGCGGTTTCCAACAAAACTACGAGTTCACTCGTTGGGTTCTTTCAGAGCTCCCCTGATTTTTCAGCTGAAAGTGCTGTCGAATACAAGGGGAAAAAAATCAAAACCCTTCAAAGAAAAAAAAAAAAATCTTTTCCCAATATTTCCCAGCAAAAATAGGTGCAGCCAAGTAAATCAAGATGTCATTTAAATTTAGAAGAGAGAATTAATAAATTTCAACGGACATTTTTTATGTTACAATATCTGTGTTTTTTAAGTAAAATAATCATCTTATGAAAATAAAACTAACTTACTTAGAGGGATAGTATGGGCTAACTGGGCACAGGAAACGTGAGCGTAAAAAGAGGTTGCTGCTATAAGTGGGGAGGGAGGGGGAATAGGATTAAGGTTAGCGAATTTTAGCCAAGTTTTTTTTTTTTTTTTTTTTTTTTTTAATTTTAATTAAAAAAAAAAATGGGAAAAAAATTAAATTGATGTTATGGACCAACTAAATAAATAAGAGGATGATACAGTGTAGAGCGATTCATCCACTATCTCACATTTTTTCAAGCTGCAGCTGGTCTGCTCCTCAGACACTACCACCCCGCTGTCCGTCACCGTGTGGTTGGAAGTGGATAGAATTGCATTCGGTTTCGTAAAAAAATAAAAACACAAAACATAGTTTTATAGCATATGGGCCCTTAACTCCTTAACGACCGCCCACCGTCTTTTGACGGCGGCTTTTTCAGGTCGTTCGTCTGCACGACGTCTTTGACGTCGCTGCAGACACGGATTTTTGCGGTGCCCGGCCCCAATTGGGCCGGGGATGGGGCTTTACACACAGCCCCATCCCGAGCATGCCCCTCGGGCATCGGGGAAAGGGGAAACCTCCGAAACCCCCTGTTTTAAAAACCCTTGATTGCCGTCTTTACCGCAGCGCAATCAAAGGGTTTCCCCCTGCTCTCGGGTGATCGGGAAAACCCCGGCACCCACAGAGCCAGGGAAAGGCGCACAGCACTCTGGGGGCCTAGCGTGGCCCCAACGTCTGTGTTAAGCCAGTGATTAGGACGCACGTGTGCTGTCCAACACTGCCTGTGTCAGACTGACACAGTAATGTATTTAAACATATTTAAAAATGCTAATACATTTCTAATGTAAAAAAAAAAATTAAAAAAAAAAAGTTAAAAAAATTCCCCCTTCATGGGGGTCAAAAAAAAGTACAAAAAAAAAAAAAGTGTAAAAAAAAAAAAAAAAAAAAAAGAATAAAAATAAAAATTTAAAAAACAAATAATTGTACATAAATTTTCACCCAAAAAAACCTACACTATTTGGGATCCACACGACCAATAACCGTAAATTAATTTAACAAATTAATTGGGAAAAGGAATGGGTAAAAAAAAAAAAAAAAAATACTGCAAATTATTTAAATGAGCTTAAACTATCCCCCATAAAGTACAACTTGTCTCCAAAAAAACACCTCAAACAACGCGCTTGAAAAAATAAAAAGGTTAAACTTTTTAAACCAAGGAGGGAAAAACTAAAAAAATTTCTTCATTTAAATACTTTCAGCGTTTGGCTTAAGGGGTTTAAGGAACATTTTTTGCCCAAATTAAAAAAAATACATATTCTTTTTTTCTTATCTTTATTTTTGATTTAATTTCTCAAATTCTCAGCAAAGAAAAAACACACTATCCATGGTAAAACCATATTACAGCAACTTTAAAAACCGGTACATATTAAAGGACCACTAGAAATCAACCTGTTTCGCATTTAGTCACCCTTCGTCATGGCTTTATCTTGCTCTCTTCTAATTATTGTGAATCAACTTTCACTCTACGAACACCACTTTGGTTTTTCAGAAGTAAATATATATATGAGGAGCATATATTAAAGATTTCTTCTGACTCACTTCTATTTATTACAGGACACTGAAACGCACAGTTTTTAATTTAAGGGCCTATACTTACAGTCTGAAGTGGGGTAAATTTATAATGGACCCGGGAAATACAGAGCATCATCAAGTTGCTTTACTTAAAAGGGCCCACACCAAGGGAACGTTCATAGATGAAAGAGGTTTATGGTGATGATTTTCCATCATATGATGTAGTCCAGAACTGGCATCGTCAATTCAAATGTGGTCAAACTTCGGTGCCAACAGCTCCAATTCCAGGGCGACCCCACTCTGATATTGATGAACACACCATCCAACAAGTGGAGGTTGCCATTTTGGAAAATCGACACACAACCATTCGCCACCTAGCCCAAAATGGCAAGTGTGGGGTCCGTGTGGGGTCCGTGGAAAAAAATTATCCAAGACCATCTTCACAGGTATCCACTCGCTGAGTTTCCCCACTGATCACACCTTTCCAGAAGGAGGAACAAGTCGGATGCTCTCAGCCTCGATTGACGATGTGTCATGGAAACCAGGAGGACATTTTCAACAGATTGATCAAACAGGATGAAAGCTGGGTCACTATGATCATGAGACTAAAGCCCAGTCCATGCAATGGAAGCATCATGACTCACCGCATCCAATGAAGGCACATGCCAACCCTCAGCAGGGAAGGTCATGCTCACAGTATTTTGGGACCAGCACAGAGTAGTATTGATGGATTTCCTAGCAAAGGGTACAATGATCACTAGGGCATACTATGCCTCACTGCTGCAGAAATTGTGGGAGGCAATCAAAACCAAGAGACGTGGCATGCACACTAAAGGTGTCCACCTTCTGCAAGACAATGCACCAGTTCACAACTCACATGTTGTCCAAATGGAAGCATGCTCCTATGGCTTTGAAATTCTACCACACCTCCTTACTCGTCCAACTTCGCACCATCGGACTTCCACCTCTTTCCAACAATTAAGTTATTTTTGAAGGGCAAGCATTTTTCAGATGATGAGACTCATTTCCAAACTCACAAAGTGGCTTTTGGAGCAACCTGTTGACTTCTACAAGCGAGTTGTTTACAGTTGCTTTAACTCCTTAACGACCGCGCACCGTCTTTTGATGGCGGGCGGTGCGGGTTGTTTGTATGCAGCGACATCTTTTGGCGTCGCTGCAGACATCGGAGTTTCCGGCGCCGCAGCTGTGTTAGTATCGGGGCCGTACTACACAGCCCCGATCCCAGAGCATCTCCCGAGAGCACCAGAGTGCGGAGGAAACCTCCGCAACTCGGTGCTTTAACCCTTTGATTACGGCGGATCGTCACCGCAGCGCAATCAAAGGGTTTTCCCCTGCTCTGTCAGGTGATCGGAACGCCCGGTCACCCGACAGAGCTTGGGGAACGGCTGCACATTTTGTCCTATGCAGGACCGCAGTTTTTGTCACCAATTAGCGCAAAAGACGTGGTCAGTTTTAGTTTTTTTGCCATTAGCCGTACAGGAAACAGACGGAAAAACGCAAAACTCCGGCGGAATTTGCAACATGTTGCATATTTCACCAGATGTTTAACGCAGCGGATAAAAACACTGTGCTGTAAAGACTGCAGCAGAGATTTTACATTGCCATCTATGCAGCACAGTGTGTCTTCGGATTCTCCGCAGTTTCAAAATACTGAAACCGCCGAAAATCCGACGGTATTTCTGCGCGGTGTTGACATAGCCTGAAAGTCAAAAATTCAAAACATTGTTACCCTTTTGCTTGGCACTGTACCTATCAATTTTAATAAACTTCTGATAGATCATAGTGACAAGTCATAAGTTTTGATCAGTGGGAATTCAGGTCCTGAGATCTCCATTGATCGATAAAACAAAAAGGGCAGAATTGCTGTGATCACAGAGTTTCTTCTTTTCTGAGCAGCTCTGCTTGGATTTTTTCAGAGAGAAGAGCAAGTGGTTCACAGAGTCAAAGAAAGCAAGCTGCATGGTTTTAATATGTACATTAGGAAGGAGACCTCTGGATCTCAGATTTGTAAGCAGAACAAAAAGGGGAATAGTGCTCAGCCAGGCAGTTTCGCCCATTTATTTTAACGACCAGTTGATTCAGCACATGGACCCGATCTGATAAAAATCTGATATGTCACTATATGTCAGACGTTTATAATAATGATCGGTATTCGTTAAATGATAAAAGTATGATTGCAGCCACCAGGGGGAACTCACGGCATAGTTTATAATAGACTTATAAAAATTAATCCTACTTGGTTAGCTCCTCACAGTGGTGAAAGGTAAAAATAATACTGCCCCTAGCAGAGAATCTCAGGCCATTGCATGTTTTACACACTCTTGCTGAAAGAGTGCATAGATGAGAGGGATCAATATGCACAGCTCATCTATTTAATCACCTGTATAGAAATATGAATTTAAAACACACATGGCCATTTATTCAGTAACATGCCTAAAATAAAATACACTGCATCAAGTACTTCTCAAGTAACATTCAGTGCAATGTACACTTAATGTTACACCAACAGTCTCTATAAATTCTCACTCTAGTTGGGGAATGAGATAAGAGATTTCATGCAATATTGAATACATCGGACCCCAGACACATACTTCTTTAACGAAGTCCAGTGGGCAGTACTGACGCTTGTTCCGCACCTCCACTTGAGCTCCAAACAGTAAAAGCAGCTTGACTAAACCCTCATGATTCCTGCGGGCGGCCTCATGGAGAGCGGTGTTCCCTTTCACATTGCTAAGATTGACAGAAGCTCCATGCTGCAAAAGGAACAAATATGAGTTACAGGATCATTATAAAAGTAGAGGCTCCACTTGACTCATGACTTGCTATACCTCTAGTAAGAAGGTTGTCATCTCCAGGTGGCCGGCGATGCAGGAATATATTAGTGGTGTATTCCCATGCATGTCCTTCTTGTTTTTTCCTGTGCTATACTCCATCAGAATCTTTACCACCTGTAAAATATATAAGTTACGAACGTGTAGTCTGGGAAATTCTTAAAACGTCCAAAGGGATGATCAATTATTTAGGTTTTTTGCATTACTGCACATCCTAGAATCTCTAAACACTTTTCAGCCAAATCCGTGTTGGAGGAGTCCAGTGTGTCAGAGAAAGACTCTACTATTTAAAGAGAGTGTGCATAACCTTCTCACCTACCATTACCTGTGGTTGGAAGCAAACACATCTTATAGATGCCCCAAAATAGTTAAGATTCTACTTTTTTTCCCCCGAACTGGGAGGATTTTTATTCTTCCTTTTTAGTTTTTTTTTTTAACAGTTTTTATTTTTGATTCTTTTTAATCAATAAAGGCATACAAATAAAAAACAAATCCTCAAATACAGAAGTACGCAGTACCATTGACATATTAGCAAGGCAGACTAATACAGGAGTAATATTAAAACTTTGCAGAAAACCCACAACACATTAAAAGATTTCAATCCATCCATGTTGAGCCACTCAGCTTTAGGCTATGTTCACACGGCTTAAAAAAGAGAAGTATCTCGTCCCGTACTGCGCGAAATACGGGGCAAGATACATCCCAGTCATTCTGGTAATCCACAATTCTCAGAGAACTATGGATTACGTTTCCTCTCCCTGATCGCACAATACAGCGATCGGGGAGAGAAGTGACATGTCAATTATTCACGCCGTATACGCGCCGTGAATAATGAATGTCTATGGGGCCGGCGGACTACCACCCTCCTCCCCGTACACACAGCGTAATTGCAGGGCAAAATACATCCTGCAATTACTGCCGTGTGAACAAAGCCTTAAAGTCTTATAAAGTATAAGCAACAAAAAACTGGGATTGACTTGAGTATGAGCCTAGGGTAGGAAATGCAGCAAGTAAAATGATGCCCCTTCATTAACCAGGACAGGCAGCCATAACAAAGAGCAGCAACTAGAGGACGTGATGCCACGATGTAGAATGTAATTAGCCAGGTAGAGCTATCCCAGTAATCCGTTAAGTAGGGCTGTCCCCAGTTATTAGCCACATTACCCACACAGGGCTCAGCTACAGGCACATTACACACACACAGCTCAGCTGCAGGCACATTACACACACACAGCTCAGCTGCAGGCACATTACACACACACACCACAGATCAGCTGCAGGCACATTACACACACACAGCTCAGCTGCAGGCACATTACACACACACACCACAGATCAGCTGCAGGCACATTACACACACCACAGATCAGCTGCAGGCACATTACACACACACAGCTCAGCTGCAGGCACATTACACACACACACACAGATCAGCTGCAGGCACATTACACACACACACACACCTCAGCTGCAGGCACATTACACACACACACCTCATCTGCAGGCACATTACCCACACACTCCTATTCTGCAGGCACATTACCCACACACTCCTCAGCTGCAGGCACATTACCCACACCCACCTCAACTGCAGGCACATTACCCACACACACCTCAACTGCAGGCACATTACCCACACACACACCTCAACTGCAGGCACATTACCCACACACACCTCAACTGCAGGCACATTACCCACATAAGGCTCTGCTACATGCACATTACACACAGCTCTGCTGCAGGCACATATAACACACGCATACACAGCTCTACTTCAGCTCATCCAGCAGTGATCACAACCAGTACATCAGAATTCTGCATACACTGAGCAGCATCACATGATCCCCCCCCTCCATGCCTCCATGTGACATCACCACAAGTCCTGGAAGAGCCAGCACTGTCAGGTGAGGCGATTCGTACTTTGGATACAGAGAACTTGTATTGCATATACACTCGAGCATAAGCCAAGAGAAGCTTCTTCAGCATAAAAAATGTGCTGGAAAAAGTCTGCTTATACTCAAGTATATACAGTAAATCTTCTCATGAGTTTTGCAGGATTTATACAAATGCAGAGATATGTACACGTGTGTATCCCCCAACTCCCAAACACCCAAAAATAAGGACCATAAGCACACACACACACACACATTCACTTAAACAGAGTCTGGCATCAGGCCAATCCGCTAGTGCTCTAACCACGGTTTGTGCACTTATCCACAAATCAAATGAGATTAAACCTTTTGGGAACACCTCTAGCTGTGAAAGTGAGTTTGTAGAACAGCAAATCTGCATTAGTTGGATCCAGTGGGTGATAGATGGTTTTTTTTGGGACGTTTCCAATTCAAAAGAATGGACTTTCTAGCATAATACATCAGAAGTCTATATGGCCGTTTTTCAAATTTGGTAGGAATCAACTAATTCACCAGACCCAATAAACTTAAAATCTGGAAGGGACAGTAACTCAGGAAGCCTAGGATTCCTCCACAAAGGCAGGTACGGAGACCAGGACCCCCCTCCTCCCTCTCACCAATCACCACTACAAACCTCTTCCAAACCAGCACTGCGGCTGCTATTAAAGAAGTTCGGTAAACAACTTGGCATCTCCCGTCCCTATATACCACATTAGCCAGAGCCTCATACTAACCTACCAAAGCTGCTTCCAACACCACTACCAGGTGATTTGCATCTGCCTATATCCAACATGCTGAACCGCGACATAATATCCATACTAGTCTGGTAGAGCTAAACCACCCCTTTCACATGGTGCCCTCAAATAGGCTCTGTTCAATCTAGGGACTTGGTTCCTCAAAAGGAAAGGGGTCAGTAACGTGTCTACACTAGCAAAATGAGATTGAGGAATGGAGAGTGGAGCTGCCCTACACAGATACAAGAATTTGGGAAGTAGAGCCATTTTAAAAATGATAATACACTTCTGGTGTCGGCACCGCCATGGAAGGAGTGTGTGAGCAGAGCTCCTGGGCGGCAGATCCATATCCGCAGAATTATCCCTGACACCAATCACCGGTCCTCACACCGCAGCACGGATCCGGAGCCTACAGCGCAGCTGGGGAAGCCCATATAAAAGACGGACAGCGCGTGCCGGGTCCCCTGACCCGTCCCGCGAGCCGCAGGTGGATCGGTCGAGAGACTTCCTCCAGAGAACATCCCAGAAGGGAAAGCGTACCCGCCTCTAGCATCTGCTAGAGCTTTCGCGGCCCGCCCGAAGCCCTATTGAACAGCGAGGGCAGCGCAGCCGGGCGGCAAGAAGGAAAGCGGACGGAAGCGAGCGCAGAATCCCACAGGGGGCGAGTCTATACTGCCCTTATCTACACCCCGGGCCGATAAATACAGACCACTGGTCCAGTCTCCCCCTTTCCAGCGACAAGGCAGCCACTTTCAGGTGCCCCCACAGAGAATCTTAAAAAGCCCGCGAAATTCTCCCACCGCGGAGGGACCAGGGGACGGTGGCCATCTTGACTAGGCCTTGTAACCAGGCAGCGAGTCACACCATAAGTAAAGCCAACGCCACAACCTCCCAGGGGAAATACAGGGCCTTCCACCGCAGAAGCACCTATCCCACACTTAAAGAGCCTACCTTTGATACCTGGCGACCCGCATACAATCACTTCTTACATCTGCAGTGCAGCTGCCAGCTAGAATCGGGACTTAAACCCCCTAGAAATCACGCCACCAGCAGACCCTAATCTAAGGGAACAACCCAACCAATCCTGTCACTCCTGGTGCCAAGACCCTGCTAACTTACCTCGGCAGAAAGCTGCAGAGCTGATCATTGTTGTACAAGTGCTAGCACTAAAAGTCTGTGCAATATTCCACACGCAGTGGCATAAGAATCTGATAGAGTCCTTTGCCACGAACCTTCACTAACCCCCCTCCTTGGGAACGACCAGGGAAAGTGAGGACGACTCGGCATCCCACTCATACAGCTGGTCCTGCCCCAGCGTTTTAGACACTGTCCTCTCCATATAGAAGGGATCTGAGCTAACCACCTTACCCCAAGGCCGTCCAGTTCCACAACAATTTCCAGGGTTAACCCAACATCCAAGCACAGACCAACACTCAATCTTGGTGTATGGAAAAATACCTAAGCAGAATGGGACGCTCCAAGACCCCTAAATCATCATCCAAAAACTATGTCCCAGCTGACAGTCCCACCAGACCTTGTATCTCAGGAAGACAGGCAAGACACTATGGATAAGATGTTCTCTTTCTCGGCGCCCGACCAAGGTCCCACTTCAGCTGTATTGTATCCGTGGCAAGGATGATAGCCCAGGTGAAAGCGGATGTCAAACACCATGCTGAAAGACTGGATGAGAATGATCTACAAATTCAATCCTTGACAAATGAAGCTGACAAGACCCGTTCTCAAATTAGCGCTCTTATTCAGGAAAATCAAAGACTCAACGGAAAACTGGAAGACCTGGAAAACAGGTCTCGAAGGAATAACCTGCGTATATTAGGCATTTCTGAATCGATACCTCCCAAAGACCTGGTCATGCTGTGTGAGAAAGAGCTCCCCAAGGCCTTGGGCCTATCTCGCCTTTGTAAGGCAGAACGAGCCCACCGGCTTGGCCCAGATTTCAGGCCGAACCATAGGACGAGCGGAGGCACCAGCGACATACCAGCAACCCTAAGGGAAAGGCAGAGACAAATAATTGTAAAGTACCTGGACTTTACCGATAAAGTGGCAATCTTACGGGCGTTCAAGCGGCTACGCTCAGATCTTATTTTTAAGGGCCGAAAGGTTCTCATCTTTGAAGACTTTTCTGTAGAGGTAGCAAGGAAAAGGAGAGCCTTCTCGTCTGTCTGCTCCCAGCTCTTCTGAAGTAACATCAAGTTTGTTATACTATACCCCGCAACTCTCAGGATCTTCCACAAGAACGGAAACTCTTCCACTTTCCAATCACCGTCTGCAGCCCAAAACTACTTGACAGAGACTACAGACTTGTTCCGGCCTCCCTCTCCTTCAGTCTGATCGCTCTCTCCCCCCTTCTGGCCTCGACATGCCAGCCAAGCGCGATCCCAGATCCAGCCAAGAAGACACATGCACCCCCCGGCCATCTCGACCAGCAAGTCCGAAGGAACAGCGCACACGTCAATCTTCAAGGATGGTCACGTGAGCTTAAAAACCATAGGTGCATAGCACCAGTGACTAAAGCTATATCCTACATATCTTTTATTCAGGGTTTTATTAAGGGTTCACGTAGATAGAGCCCCATTTAGGTTAATCCTATGGCGGGCCACCACGTGCTCCCTTAGGAAGTGAATTGCCCTTAATAGGATTTAAGGGGTAACGTTACTTACGTTGGTATTATATAAAAACAAAATGTATGATGTTTCTTACTGACAGCAACACCACCCAGATAATAATTGGTACAATACTGTGGTGTACTTGGTTGTTCCTCCTGAGGACGGGCTCCGGACATCACTTCTATCACTACTATGACAACATAGATTATTGCTGATACGGCCCGCCACCCCCAAGAATCATTTTTACTGAGACTTGACGCAACTAGCGGTCTTATAAAGCCCAAAGAGGGAAAGCAAGTACCCTTCTAGCTCCCGATAAGAGGCTCCCCCCTCGCAGAAAGGTTACCACCAACAAGTTCTCTGAGCCAATATCCTTATTTCACCATATGGCGATGGATAAAATGGACACCTTTCTGCCAGCCCGGGGCTCCCTAAATTTACTTCAGCCTTCTTGAAACTCTACTACCCGCTATCCAAACTTTCCGTGGGAAAAAAAAGTGAAGTCCAATAGCACATTCGGACGGAGGAGAGAACAACTCGGGATCCCCCTCCTTAGTACCTCCAGGACGAAGTGCTCTAAACAACAAGTTAAGAATTTAAATTGTTAGTTTGTTAGATTGTTAATTTTATTTGCCTGATCTTTCATCCACCAAGCAAGCTAAGCGCGTGGAGTGTCCCCCACTCACAATAATGAAGGTCATTACATGGAACGTCAAGGCCTCCCCCGGCAACGAAATGATTTTAAGACGTTTGAAGCGGCTCAAAGCGGATGTCGCTTTTCTACAAGAGACACCTCCCAGAAGCTGATTATTTTAGAATGAAGGGACCCTGGGTGGGACAGGTTTTCGGCTCCCCTGCGGTAAACCATAAAGCCGGGGTGATCACAGTCGTTCACCATGAGCACGACACGGAGGGTAGGTGGGTGAATGTTAGGATTAACATCCATGAGGAGATATTTTCTTTTCACAATGTGTATGGTCCCAACTCTAAAAGCGAGGAATTTTTTAGGCAACTAACACCACTTATTCTGTCTGACACCAGTGAATATAAAATGGTTGGCGGAGATTTTAACTTGGTCATTTCAGCAATGGAAGACAGATACAAGGGCAAGCTTGACACGCACTCCCACTCAAATGACCTCACACCTAGCCAATTTCCTCCGCTCCCTAAAGTTGTGCGATCCGTGGAGAATGCTCACTCCAGAGGTAGGGAATATACTTTCTATTCCCACCCCCAAATAACACTTTGGTCTAGAAATAGATTACATCTTCACGACGCATAACTGGCCCAGAGGGTGGATGAAATTTCTAATTGAAGAATTAGTCATATCTGACCATGCCCCAGTTTCTGCGAAAACTGATGGATAAAATACCACAAGGCACCGACTACATCTGGAGATTCCCTTCATATCTGACCAAAGACGAGGAGTTTTGTAACACTTTACAGGGGTGCTGGACTGAATACCAATACCATAATGAAGGGATTCCTCCTCACCTCAGCTATATTGGATACGGGGCCCAAAGGGGGTTTTTTAGGGGCAACCTAATGGCCCATGTACACCGGCTTAAGAACCTATCCAAAGACAAGGTAGAGGCGCTGAGTAGTGAACTCCGCCAGACCTACAACACCTTCCTCTCTTCCCCTCGAAAGGGAAAAAAGGGTGACGTGGACAGAAGCCAAAAAACCAATATAGTCTTGGCTAGAAAAAAGTGAAATCCGCAGACTAACTAAGAAGGAAGCCCACCTGTTCCGCTACGGAAACAAGCCGGGTAAACTTCTAGCTAATCTTGCTAGGGGTTATCGGGCTCCCGCCCCCACACCTGTATTGAAAGATCAGGGAGGAGTAATCAGGAAAAAAGGAGAAGTGATAGAGATTCTCAGGTCATTTTATGAACGTCTCTATGCGGACGAAAAGCTAGATCACCAAAAATCTAAAAACTGGCTAAGAAATTTCAAACTTCCAGGCCTTTCAGAGGAAGAAGTGGCAATCTTAGGCGACCCTCTATCGGCCCAGGAGTTAGAAAAAGCCATCTCTGACCTCAAGAACAACAAAGCCCCGGGACCAGACGGTTTCACAGGCGAGTTCTACAAGGCCTTAAAACCTCAAATCTCTCCTACTCTACTGACACTTTTCAACTCCTACCTTTCCGGAAGCGCAATCCCACCAGATATGAACACGGCATATATCAAAATTATCCCCAAAACAGGAAAAGATCCACTTTTAGCTGCATCCTACCGACCCATATCCCTAATAAATGTGGATCTTAAGCTTCTAGCTAAGATAATGGCAGATCGGTTAGCCCCACTTATCTCACGGATAGTCGGTGACCATCAAGTCGGTTTCATCAAAGTAGATCAGCGGTGGCAAACATTAGAAAAGTCTTGCTTGTCCAGGACGAGGTCAGACGACACCCGCTACTACAAAACCCCTTTTCGGGTTTTATAATTGTAGATACAGAAAAGGGGCCCTTTTATAGTGTGGCGTGGGGCTGGCTTGACAACGTCTTGGACAAAATAGGCCTTTGGTGGGACATTCCGTGTTTTTTTAAAATCACTATATGATGATCCCAAGGCGAGGGTGTGCATACCAGGTTTCATCTCCAAGTCATTCGCCTTAGAACGGGGAACTCGACAGGGCTGCCCACTGTCACCATATCTATTTGATCTAGCAATTGAACCCCTAGCCAGGTTTTTGTTGGACTCAGAATGTTTTTGAATGCATTGCAATAAAAAAACCCACGAAATTAAAGTTGTTCAATATATCGCTTGACCGACGTCGTCCCTTCTTTTTGAAGCACCCTGAAAGAGATCTCAAGAAGCTATTCCATGAACTCCAGCTTTTCCGTTCAATCGAGTTTCATGCAATTTCTGTGGTTGCGTAAGAGACCCAGAATCTCGATAAAAAAACTCCAGCCTCCTAAATTAAGCGGTGGCCTGAATATCCCAGACATAAGGAGATACAACCTAGCTTGTATTCTCCGTCACTGCATTGAGTGAATTAAAAATACTTCGGTATCCTCCAACACAGAACGTGAGTCGCGAATCGCCGCCCCATGGAATCTAACAGCCTTGTTACACACATGGTTTGCCCGTATTCCCATAGATATTAGATCCTGCCTTATTCTACGAGACACGATAGCGGCATGGAAGATCTGCCGCAAACTATTCAAGCTTCCAGCAGTTCTCAGCAAATATATGCCTCTAGTGGGCCACCCAGAGTTCCCGCAGGGACTTCACAAAAGACACCTCATTCAGTGGAAAGCGCTAGGGATAACTAAATGCAGGCCAACTTTTCGGTACTGATAATGCTTCATACCTGTCCCTTCGGGAGCTGAATAGCAAATTTCAGATCCCACCTTCCCATTTTCTTACGTATGGGCAAACAAATGCCTTTCTGAGGTCGAGGGTGACACGCCTGAACCGGGAATTCCCGACCACTCCCTTTGATGACCTCAATGGGCCTACAACCAGCAGCCACTCCTTGTCCACACTTTATGCGAAGCTTCGTGATCCAGTGACACAGGATACGGAATCTTCCCATCTTCTCTTGCTGGGAGAAGGCTTTCCCTGACCAAAACATCGCACTAACTGTCCTGGGAGGATGGAATGCTGTACGCAAAGCCGTGGTTAATGAAAAATGGAGGGAGACACAGTTTAGGTTCATTCACCAGGACATATATGGCTTCAATATACCAATACACCCTAGAGCCCCACAGCGCAAAATGGCCTGCCCCAAACGTGGGCAACCCAAAACAAACCTTCTCCATGGAATGTGGAACTGTCCCAAATCTGTGGCGTTCTGGACAGAGCTACATGTCAAACTTAGTAACACTTGGGACATTTCATGTCAGTTTACACCTAAAACATTCCTATTCTATGACTTCTCAAATATAGGAAAACCACACTTCCTTCTACACCTAGCTCTTTTAGCGGCAAAAAAATGCCTCCTAAATCACTGGCTTGAATCAACACCGCCTAGTGTGAGTGAAATATGGTCCTTGATGAAGCACTATCTGCACATGGAGAGTGTAGAGGTGGAATTGTCCAAAGTCACCCGATCAGAAAAATTCTTTGAGGAATGGTCCCCATTCATTACACATTTCATGAGCCCGGAGGAAATAAAGGCTCTGATTTCTCCTTATCGCTTCACCAAATGGTATCTGGAGGGTGAATTGACGGGGTCTCTGGGCATCTTCCAACTGAGCAGTAGCTAGGATTGTCTAACAGTTCTCCTATCCTCTGGTCCAAGGGTGAACATCAGGCACCTTCCTATTGCCCATTAAGCATTATCAGCTACCTACTATTAATCAGTATCCATGATAAGCCAACCGTTAGTCATATTAAGGGGATCTCAATGTTAAAGTTAATTCAACTCTGCCAACAAAAAATGACCATATAGGTACCTTCAACACGCGATTTCTCCAAAACAAAGATCTCCCCTTATGTTAAATCTTGGTGGATGGAAGCTAGGGTTCTTAGGGTGTGAATATATATTTTATGTTATAAATGAATCATAACCTGCTTTGAACAGAGTTAAACTGTTTTCACATTGCTATGACCTGCTCTAAACTGTGCTTTGACCTTCCTGAACTTAGGCATTTGTATACCACAATGTTATTTCTTTATTAATGTTTGACTTGCACAATTTTAATTTGAAAATTCTTCAATAAACACATTTATAAAGAAAAAAAAAAATGATAATACGAGCTACCAAAGTTAAAGGTAATCCCTACAAGGCTTCAAGCTTCCGGCCGACAACTTGTATTATCGGGTTTATGTTCCAAGTCAATGAATCGGTAAGGATCTTTATGAATCATTATACCCATGTAGTGGAATCTATCAACTACCAATAACGTAGATCTTTCAGAGATACCACAACTTGAGGGGTCATCAACCTGGCCCAATTTACCAGCAGGCTTCCAAAAATGCTTTCTTAGAATCAGCATCTGGATTCGTTGTATGGGGTCTCTCTTTGGTCACCAATTCACTCTCAAGAGAAGAACTCATCTCTCTTAGATTAGCTCTATAAGCGGCAACAGCATTAATCATAACACCCCTCATGACTGCCTTGAAAGCTTCCCATTCAGTGAAAGGACTAGATATACCAGCATTGGTCTGCCAGTACTCCTCCATTGCTACCTTTCTTTGTAGTTTAAAGCAGTTATACAACCTGAGAAAATTGACGGCCTATTCTGGGAATAGGCCATAATATGGGGTTGGTGGGATTCCGACTCCCAAGCACAGCCATCGTTCAACTGATTGAAGAAGCGGTGGTGCTTGGAGTGTTGCAGCTTCTTCAATGTTTGCATGTGCCGGTGCTTGAAACCATCATATTTTTAGCAGCAGCGATACAACATATGGCAGCCCTGTTACATTAATGCCTGCCACGAACAGGGCTGCAATATCTTGAATTGCTGCAACTAAAAAGTTATAGTGATTTTAATTTCAAATACATGCAAGTACATTAAAAAAAAAAGAGGCGACAGTGTAACAAAATGTTCACATATTGCGCTTTTGTGGCATTTCTAAACTGCGTTAAAAAAGTATGCTTTTTTAAAATCAACCCAAATTTCACGTGTTACAAATTAAAGTTCATTACACAACCACTTGCATTGAAAAAATGCATGGAGCAAAAATACATCTTTAAAAAAAAAAAAAAAGCATTTTCTACGTGTTTTTGATGCAGTTGAGAAACATGCAGTTAGGCAACACGAGAACCCAGTCTTAAAGGGGTTTTACAGGCCTGACATCACCATGTCCCACAGTGTGCTCAATCTAAGCAGACAAAGCTCTGTTTATGTACAGAGCAGTGAGTAGCTACAATGTAGCTGAGTGGTTAGCACTTCTGTCTTTCAGCAGAGGGGAACTAGGTTCAATTTCCTGCAGGAACCAAACATGGATTATTTATTTCAAAATGCACATACCTGATTGATGTTGCTTTTTATTTATTTGCACTGTTTGACTAATTAATTAGGAGTACATAAAACAGGAGTAGAATGACAGCACCTGGGGTTGAACACTCACTCGCTGTGAGTGTCTGTGATTACTAGGCAGGGAAGAGACCGACAGTAGCTGCCTGAAAAGAGAGGTGATTTCTAAGAATGTGTAGCAAGACTGACGAGCTCTTGTCCCTGGTCGTGTCCCCTGAAGACAATCTGTACACTATGGATCACTAAGGTAGCAGCTAAAACAAAAATAGTGCAGAATTTTTAATACTGATGAATGGTGAAAACGTTTAATATTTAATTTGCAAGATTCCCACATCAGTTTTACTTTGTGGTAAAACCAATTCAATGTTGCGAATCCTGCAATTGGCTGACTGGCGTGGTTTGGACTCCTGGCACCTCTCAATCCTAAAGGGGGTCATCCAACACACACACACAAAAAAAAATACCGCTCCAATATCCTCTCCTTTTGAATCCACCACTGATCCAGGATTGACGCACCATGAGACGCTCTAGTATTTGTTAACATCCACTCAGTATGCGACTATTGCAGCCCATTACTTAAGGATGTAAAACAATAAATATAATCTCCTGCCAGCACAGAGAGTTGTTGTGAAAGAGAGCATCTCTCACTTTGGAGGAGTTGTTCTGCATTACACAGATAACTCATTGATTTGAATGGACAACTGTGTAATGCCCAATTTCCCATGATGGTGCTGCAGGGAAACTTAAACTTACAGCCAGCTTCCCGCACAGATTACATTTGACTGGAGGGAACCCAGCTAGGAGACTTTGTGGTAAGCTTATTGTGAAGCAACCATTCTAACAACTAGGGATGGTCCAAAGCGGAGAACCCTTTTCAGTAGCAACTAGTGAAAAATTTAGACATTCTTCCTTTGTTTGTACCAACCTCCAATTCAAACTCACCTCAAAATGCCCTTTGTGACAGGCCAAGTGCAGAGGAAGTGCCCGATTCCCATTTTTGGCGTCCACATGAGCCCCGTGTTTTAAGAGCAGAGTAACAAGAACAGAATGACCATGCAGAGCTGCAATATGAAGTGGAGTAAATCCATCCGGTCTGGTCACAGTGACGCTAGGACCATTGGTGGGAATCCTGCTCTGCTTCTGCAAATGCAAAAATCACTTTAAGGCTTGTTTTTTTTTGGGGGGGGGGGGGTCCAAACAATTTGTAATGTAAAATACACCAAAGACTGGCAAAAAATGCAAGTGTAAATACATTTAGGGTATGTTCACACGGCGTATTTAGGCGCATATGGTACGCACGCGCAATCAGCGGGTGTTTTGGAAGCATATAAATGTAATAAAATGCATATAAGAAAGCAAGTGTCCTACTATAAAGTTAAAACACCATTAACAATGTGCACAGATACAATCAAGTCCAAAGGAAGACGCATCCTCTATAAATGCACGTAAGTCCTATATGCATATCACAAGTAACGCTATAGCATGATTATGAATTACCCCAGAAGGTGCTGGCTATGAATGATCCCGACGCGCGTTTCGCGTATCACTTCATCAGGGGAACATGAAACATACGTGTGTACCTAGGAGCTATATATGTGAGATAAGGCAAACACACCTGAGCATCTTTTTGGCGCCAAATATATGACGTTTACTTGCACGTTTAGTATCTATATGCACCTTATATCATTTACATAATTTGATATGCACATTGCACTTTATTTTTATTAGGCTCTTTGCACATTTTCTATTACACTGATGTACGCTACAGTATTTCCTAGGATCAGGATGTTTATTATGGATTTTTGAAACTAATAATTACTTTGGTCGGTGCTGTTACTTCCCATTGGCAATAATTTTGGTCTTTTATTATGATATTCTGTTATATGTGATTTCTTTTATTGGTGTATAATAAAGATATGAATTTTTTATATATATTTTTTTCATTAAATTATTTCTGGTACCTAGTTTATGTGATATAGTACAATCACCATCCTGGTAGCTATTAGTACATGGAACATAACCGGTTGAAAACAAAGAGAAAAGTCCCTAAGCGAAATATCTAAAATTGCTAATTCGGGAGTTATGATTATGGGATAAGTAAAGATTTCTGACAAGTTTTCCTACCTCTCCCCAGAGAACCCTAGTAGTCGGGCAATCCCACCACATATGCATCAGGGAAACCCTTGCCCCACAGTTTGTCAAACATAGTTTGGAATAGATAGGTAAAATATGAGCAAGTCTGTTAGGTGTGAGATACCATCTAAGATGTAACTTTCTGGATAACTCTACATGATTGTTACACCGGGAGAGAATAAGCGGAACCCGGGACGCTCCAATCCAATTTTCAACAGAGAATGTACATCCCAGCTCCTTTTCCCATTTAGTGGCGTACCCTGGTTTTGTTTGGATATCCTCCTTAGATAATGTAGTATAGGCTGAAGAAACTCCTTTCTCAAATCCTTTTTTACAAGCTAGGAAATTATGAAATGGAGTAACCATAGGTGGGCACGATGGCCAATTCCATGCTTATACCAGACTTCTAATCTGTAGATAGCTTAAGAATTGATTATGGGGAAGACCATATTCTGACCTAATGTTTATGAAAGATTTAAAGTTTTGACCCTCAAAAAATTGACAGTTCAGATCCCACTGTCTAACCAGGTTGATAAGGAAAGATGAGAAGCCACAGAGTATAGGACTTGCAAAGGACAGGAGTTCCTATCTACCCAAACTTCTTGCGTCGGGACAATGTGTCTGGCCCAAGCTAATGCCATATGCCGTAAGGTTGGGAGTTCACAATTTGGTAGTTTAAGACCCAATAAGGACGTAATCAGCATGTCTTTAATCCTACGTGGCGCCACTGACCGCTCTTCCATAATAGCCCAATGATGTGCATTTTGTGGGACTGAGAGCCCACCCATTTTAGTATGTCTAAATAGGTATTGTCTTTTGAATCAAGGTTTTCTGGCTCCCCAAATAAATCTTAAAAGTTTGGATTGTAGCCCGTTCAGGAATGCTGTGGGGAAAAGAAAAGGTAGGGAGCGGGCAACGTAAAGAAATCTAGGTAGTAACAACATTTTTGTAAGATTAATTCTTGCTATCGAGGAAAGAGGTAGTTGCTGCAATCTATGAATCTCTAGATTTGTGGAGGAAGTTAAATCATTCAAGTTAGTGTCTATAGTGTGTTGCAAGTTAGGAAAAATCTTTATGCCCAAATACGTAATGTGCGAGTCATACCACAGGAAATTAAGGTTTTTCAATTGGTCTGAGACCTCCAACGGACAATTGATTGCTAGTAGTGTCGACCTATTAGCGTTTAGTTTGTAGTACGATATTCGTGACAATAACCAATGGTACGCGTCAAGGATGCCCCCCGTCGCCCCTCACTTATGACCTATGTGTAGAACTATTGGCGCAGCTGATTAGGTCGTCCCCTCTAAATTTCTGGAATCCCGGTCCTTGGCACTGCAGATAAAGTCAGCCTATACGCCGATGACATTTTAATCTTATGTGCAGATCCCTTGACCTCTATTCCGGCTTTGATGTGCCTTCTTGAGCGTTACGCACGAATACCCTAACAGTTGTTTCATTAAACAGGGAAACCAGAAAATATGAAAACAATGGAGGTATGAAGGTAAAACAACCCAAACTAGCTGTGAAATAAAATTCCTACAGTATGCCATGTATTTGGCAAGAAACTGACCAATGACCCAAATGTACAGCAAAAGTAAATTTCCTCACAAAAAAAAAAAAAAAATGCAATGTTTGCCGTTTCTCTCAAAAAGGCGACATTAGCCTAAAGGTAGTAGCTTAAACAATACAAGCATTCAATGTATGCCATTGTGCAAAATAAAAGTGTAGTATTAAAAGAAATACCTCCTTTAGGCAAGCTGGTGACTAGCTGACCATGGGCACTTAAGTGTTAGTCACCTTAGTAATGCTCCTTAAAAGCAATTCTGCTCTTGGTACTGAAGGGGGAGGGTTACCCAATTAGGGATTACATCTATATGGAAAGAGGAGAACGTTTTAAGGACTGACCTTCTGAACAGGACCACAGGCGTGGCACTGGCAAAGAGGGTGGCAGAACTCCTTCTTCCCAACCAAAGACTCCTCAAGTTCATCATCATAATCATCATCCACCCACTCCAAGAGATAACGAACCTGTGGAAACAGAAAACCGACTGAGGTCAACTATAGGCTGGAGCTCATTGTATAAGCAGGTGTATGGTAGTATGAGGCGCAAGAGTGAGGCAAAAAAAAAAAAAAAAAAAGACATTCCATTGACTATACAGGAACTAAGTACATTTTTGGGGGATCAACTTCTAAATCATTCCTGGCCATTCCCAAAAATAAGTGTGCAGTAAAATATAGTTATTCCAGGAAAATATGTCAAAGAAGAACCACTACAATAAGGCCCTTTACTACAGCAGCTCTTCAGCGAAATGGGGGCTGGTAAGGCATGTGCCTCTAATGCTGGGTGCCAGGGGGTGTCAACAAGGTAACCCAGTTTGAATAGTAGAATTTGTGTATGTTGATTTGGTAAACTATACAAGGTCTCCATGGCAACACTGTACTTTACAGAAATCAGAAGGGAAAATATCATTGGACTGGTTATAAAATATTTTATTTTACCTTTTTCCTGTGATACAAAAGGCATAGTTTCTATGTTATTTTCACATTAAAATTATATATATTACCAGAGAAAAAGAAAAAAAAAAAAAGTCGTTTTTTTTTTAGTCCCGCTCTGTTAGGGTATGTTCACACAGCGTCTTTCAGAACAAAACTGCATTGTTAAGAGAGCTAGGATTACCGGCCGTCGTCCCCGCCGCATATTGAATGCCAGCAGAAAGAAGTGACATGTCACTTCTTTCCGGCATATACGCGGCAGGGATAATGAAAGTGAATGATCAGCGCATTCTTCTAAACACATGGCGTCCTGCGCAAGACAACGTGAGAACATACCCTTATGGTCGTTTTTATATGGGTTACACATAGTTCATGAAGCACGGCTAAAATTGAAGGTTTGGGCCAGCAGGGGTTTATATTTTTATTATTTATATATTTTTTTAATAATTTGCCCCACATATGGTTGTAAAAAAAAAAAAAAAAAAAAAAAAGGACTACTGGAGCAAGTTTACAGTTTTTTTTTTTTTTTTGCTTTTTTAAGCTAGTACACACTGTATATTAGTCTTTTTTTCCGGAGTATTTTAAGACTTGAAGGGAACCTGTCACATAGGCTATGCCTCCCTTGCTGAGGACAGCACAAGCTAGTGACAGACCTGCTGTTTCCAGCACTGTGTCCCTTATTCTGTAAAATGCTGGAGTCTTCGAGCATTCAATGCTCAAATCTTAATTCATGAGCAGGTGTTAGCCCTGCCCGCCAAAGGCTAGCCCCGCCCACTTGGCAATTAGTCACATGTTTCTATCTATGCAAAGTAATAGGTTTATCAGTTGAGGTGGGCGGGGCTAGCCTCAGGTGGGTGGGGTATGAAAAAACAGACAGACACTTTTCGGGCTGAAAAGTGCAGATTTGAGCACTAAATACTTGAAAACTACTTTATCTTACAGAATAAGGGACAAAGCGCTGGAAACAGCATGTCTGACACTAGCTAGTGCTGTCCTCAGCAAGGGGGGCATAATCTATGTGACAGGTTCTCTTTAAGAATTCCTACACTTACCCAACACCAGTTATCATATGATTTCTGAAATAAATACATACATACACGCATTATATACACACATATATAAATGAATGAATGGAGTGAAGCTGAAATGCTATACACAGCACTTATTGAGCATGGTATATACAGAAATCGGAAAGGCAGGGCTGATAAACTGTTTCTGCCTTCTCTCTGGAGAGCTCAGCTGTCACCAACAGCCGGCTCTCAACATCAGGACTTGCATAATTTCCATGCAGCTGCTAAATTTGCTAGGTTATTGAGAATCAACCTTGCACAGTCACTTGCAGACCACCTGGATGTTTTAAGTTATTTGGTGCTCTGCAAGCAGTTAAATCTCTCTCAGCATACAAAACAGTTTTTATTTTGTGTTAGAGGGGTTCTCATGAAGACAACCCCTGTCCATATAATCTATTAGGGCATATGGAAACCATAGAGCAGGGCTCCCCAACTAGAGTCCTCAAAGCCCACCAACAGGTCATGTTTTCAGGATATCCTACAGAATGCACTGACAATAAAGAAATCACCTGTGCACTGCTAAGGAAAGCCAGAAAACATGATCTGTTGGTGGGCCTTGAGGACTGGAGTTGAGGACCCCTGCCATAGAGGGGCCCCAATGCTTTATCCAGAATAAGCAGCTCCCATTGTGGTGGACAACAGTTATTTTTGTATTACATACAAAAACGTGAGCAATAACAGCAATAAAGCACCTTACCATTTCTAGGTCCCCATCAGAGACAGCTCGTAATAATTTCTCCACCTAAAACAGAAAAAAGAAGAACTGAAAAGTGAGAGAACGGCATTCACCGCATTATAGCCCATTGCACCGCTAAATGTATAGTATGGCTATACCCTGGTCCGTGAGGCCTACTAGTTAGTCCCATTTTCTACATTTGCTATTCGGGTAGATATGGATCATCAAAATGGAGCTATTCCTATTCTATTCTTTTATCCAGAATAAGCAGCATGGGAGGTTTATGGCTACGTATTTAATCTCTCCAGAATTTATATACATGACCAGCACCTTAGTCGTTGTTGTTCTTCTGATAAAAGCAATAGAAATTGAAATTTTTAAAATGCCTTCTCTAATAGACACATTGTCAATTTACCATGTTACACCAGAATAATATCGTAACTTTCCTTTACATGGTACCTGTAAGGCTATGTTCACACGGTTTATTTGCGGGGCGTAATTACGCCCCGCAATTACGCCGTATGGATGGGGGCGGGGGGGCGGCACCTCGCCAGCCCATAGACATTCATTACCAGCGGCGCATATACGCCGCTGGTAATTCACATGCCACTTATCTCCCCCCGCGGCGGATTCACCGAGCAGGGAGAGGACACGTAATCCATAGTTCTCTATGAGAATTGTGGATTACCGTAATGACTGGGACTTATTCCAGCCGTAATTTGCGCACTACGGCGCGTAATTACGGACTGAAATACATCCCATTTTAAGCCGTGTGAACATAGCCTAAGGCCGTACTAGATTTACACTTGTAGCCCATTATAATCTTTACTAAATACACAGAAAGCTACTTGAAACAGTCAACAAAAATAGAATAAAAAGAAATTATACTGATATTTGGCCGTCAACCTGTTTGTCAGCTTGAAATTCCTTTAGTTCGGCAATTGGTTATCCAGAACATTTCAGAACCTGGCACTCCTTTCTAGAACTAAACTGCAATGTACTGAGGGCCAAAAGAGAGTCTAAAGAACAAATGTGCTTGTCAAAAACAAATTGAAATTAGCAGATTTTGACAGAGTTTTATTTTGGGCTCCTGATAGTTTAAGGGACAACAGAATATTTGTTGTATGTTTTGTATTTCTCTGGCAGGTCATACTGATACCAGATTAAAGAAATCAGCCCTATTAATGGTTTCAAAATAAAATACAAATTTGTATGAAAGTAGACATTTACATCTTTATACTTGCTCTTGACGTCATCTTGTCTGGTGGATGGTGAGGAGAGGCTGGACTCTGAGGAGTCTCGGCTGATAGTGTCCACAGATCGAGGAGGGGACTGGCTGAGGGACTGCACCAAGACCGACCGTAAGAGAAAGCCAAAGACCAAAATGAATATGAAAGAAGGAGGCAGATTTCACATACAGTCTATTGCTTTGTAGCCACGTGTTACCTCTGAATTGCTCGGCCTCCTGGTGTCCTCCACACGTGCAGATTCCATGATGGACAGAATCTAGAAGCAAATGAAGGAACAATGAAACACAGAACAGCAACTTCCACATCACAAAACAAATTGATAGCTCCTATGATTATGGGGGCACATAACCAGCTCAAGACTGCATCTACCGCCAGGGCCGTCTCTTCCATTGGGCCAGGTAGGCCATTGCCCGGGGGCCCCACGATCTCAGGGGGCCCTCCCGGGCAGCCGCCTACCCTGCCCAGTGGAGCGACAGCCAGGCTCTGCCCGGTGGCAGCCGGGATTCGGGCCTCAGCGCCGGCTCGGAGCGTCGCCGGGGAAGGCTAGGGTTTCCTCCTGGCAGGCCCCGAGTACCGGCGCCAGTCTGTGGCGCAGGTCCCCCCTCACCACACGACTGCACGGCTGGGTCTGATCCCGTCTGTTCAGCTCCCAGGAGGCCGCGGGGCAGGTGCGCGATGTGATGACGTCATCGTGCGCCTGCCCCGCACTCTGCTGTGAGCGGCCGCTACGGACGGACGTGGAGAAGAGGGGGGAAATCAGGAGAGTAACATTTTTATTTATTTATTTTTAAACTACTGCCCCTGCCTACCCATATACTGCCCCTGCCTACCCATATACTGCCCTGCCTCCCTATATACTACCCTGCCTACCAATATACTGGCCCTGCCTGCCCTAATTACTGTCCCTGCCTGCCCTAATTACTGTCCCTGCCTGGCTAATTACTGGCCCTATCTATGAGGGGAAAATACAGGAGGGCCCTACAATCTATGGGGGAGATATTACAGGGGGCCTACAATCTACAGGGGGGCTATTAACCTACCTACAGGGGACAGCATATCTACCTACAGGGGGCCTGTATACCTACCTAATTAATGGTGGGCAACATTACTACCTACTTACTAAATGTGGGGCGCCCATAACAGAGGTAGGAATAGGTGGTGAAGTGCAGATAAAGTGAGGAATCTAAGATGTTTGTGCGTTACATTCTGCAGGGATCAGTTGCGGCCGGGAGAAGTCATCATGGCGGTCTGGACGGAAGGAGAGGAAAAGGGAGAAAGAAGGATTCAGAGAACAACTGATCAGACAGGACGTCTCCAGTGAGTCCCTAGTGTTGAGTTATTTTTCTTCTATATTCGATTAGTGCTGTGGTCTCTGTCATGTAATGGTGACCTGAGCTGGTAATGTTTATATTTGTTTCTTTGAGTAGTTTTTTTTTGGGGGATGGGCAGGGGGGTGAGAGGGGAGGGAGGCGAGGGGGGGCCCCAGTACACCTCTCTGCCCAGGGGCCCATAGTGCTGTTAAGACGGCCCTGTCTACCGCAACTGGGTTTTTTTTTTCCCCACAAATCTGGGCAATGATCAATATGGCCACTCTTACATGGGTTTTAATCAAACATTCCAGGCTCCTGAATGGCAAATCTTGCCTACATGTGCAATGACACCTTCTCCCATTCCATTGCCATTCAGGAAATGGAAAGTAAAAGGGCATTTCACTGCTGAGACCAGTCCAGCAACGCCAGCATCCATTACCTTGGAGTTCAGAGCACACTGCAGTGGCGTCTCCTTCCTCTTGTTTAATACGTTAGTACCGGCTCCGTTCGGTAGCAGCACTTCTATAATCCCTTGATATCCCCAGCGGGCGGCTATGTGCAGCGCTGTGTCGCCCTTCTCATTGCCACAATCCATTCTACAAGAGTTGACATCGTAATAGACTAAAGCCTTCACACACTGGAAGAACAGAGGTGACAAATAACACAAGCTGGTACCACGTACTGAAAGGAACGGATCTCTGCTAACAAACCACACATCCCATCTTCACCTTTAACATGTCCTTAAAGGGGTTGTCACTATATTGATTCATCTCACCTCAGTCCTGTTTTCTTGGTTTCATTTTGAATTCAGGGGCACGTTTACTGGCTTCCACTAGGCTGCAGTAGAAGCCAGGTCTGTAGCTATAGCAACCAGTGCTGGCAGCCTATCAGGATAGATCAAACAGGTCTGTAGCTATAGCGAGCTAAGGAGCAGATGCAGCCCATACAAGAAGGGATATCTCAGAGTAGGTAGGACACTATTAATGGACACATATTGCAAAGTGACTTGTTTTTGCAAGATCTTTAACATAAAAAGCAATCCTTGTAGTGAGACAACCCCTTTAATTCTATCAGTGATATCCAATCCTAAAAAAATGGTAACAATGGCTGCTCTTACAGCTGCAACAGGGATTACCCCCCAACGTTTCTAAACTCCCAAATGGCTAAAATGCACAGTTATTCCAGAATACAGCTATATTGCATCAAACTAAGCAGATTTCAGATCCAGAACTCTGGGAAAAGTGAGAAGCTAAGTGACAAGCCCAGTGGGATCTACAATGATTGCTATACTAATGGCCACCAGCAATGTTAGACAAGGATAGAGGTTAGGAGGAGGGTTTTTATTAAAAGTTTTTAATGACTCAGGCTTATATTTATTGTAGCATTTTTATCCCGAAAGGGGTTAAGCCTTTGGTCTGTACTGTATGTACACATATACATACACACACTTTGCTGCTGAGTGTTATTTGGCATGTGCTCTTTGGTCTGCAAAGGTACATACTGTGTGTGAGTAGAGGTTTGTACTACTGCCTCATTTCCCCATGTGAATAGATGTATCCTAGTTTGAAGCGAGTGTAAATAGCAGGTGATTAGGAACACACACTGAAAGGTCTTTAGCACTGTGACTCAGAGCATGCCCTCTGAAGATTCAACTTATTAAAGCCTAAAACCAAGGTTTATAGTGGCAGCCGGACAGAAAGAAAGGGCCATAAAAAATGAATATATGTAAGCAGAATCAGGAAAGAAACTGCAACCTGGAAGTGGAGAGTATATGGCAATGTAGATGTACAGCTGCTATAAGAAGCATTTGCAGCAATTAAGGCTTTGTATTTTCTACAACACATAAAAATGATTAATACCCACACTCTAAACTGTGTGCCTATGCCAGTGTCACCTCTATTCTTGAAGTAGACAAAACCACTTATTTTCCTTTGTCCCTCTGTATTGCAAAATGGTTCCCTATCAGGAAGAAGGGCCCAGAAAAAAAATATAAAAAGGAGGAAAACTCCAATTACTTGTGGTTTGACAAGTAGCTTTTTCTATGGAAAAGCACCACTGCAGTCCCAAAGCCAGAAGTGAGTCCTGAAGGAAGTAAGAGAGTGGGGTTACCGGCAGTCTACACCGTGGAAGCAAAAATTAAGCGGACTGGGTGACTGGCAGGAGAAAAAGCACAAAAGGAATAGACTGCTTGGATCCAAGTACCTTCAGGTAGCCAACAATGACAACTACCCTGACTATCCAAAATGGAAAATAAAAAGATGCAACAGACATGTTCTTTACCTCCCACAGAGGTTAAAATCTTTGGGTCTGTAGGTATAGCCTGTGAAAGATTTCCTAACTCCTGTAGTTTTTGCAGCAGCTATTACTTATGGCTCTCTGTGTCTCCCAAAGACACAACATGCTCTTTGGTTTGCAAATGCTCATTCGGCATGAGCGTAGAAGTTTGTACTACTGCCTCATTTCCCCATGTGAATAGATGTACCCTAAAACATACATTCCACAGCCATAGTGTACAGAAGTTATTTCTTGCACATCCTCTCTCATACTTACATCTTCATGTCCATAAGTGCAGGCCAAGTGCAAGGCGGTGTTCCCATTATTATCTTGTATGTCTCGGCTTGCTTTATAATGTAACAAGAGCAGCTGGAAAGAGAGGATACAAGAGATTTAGGGAAAAGGTCTCAGAAACAAGGAGAATGATAAGGGTAGGTTCACACAGCGTATTTCCAGGGCGTACTTCAGCACATAAGGGCGCCCCGCAACTATGTTAAAATCAGAGCACTCCTTGAGTGCTATGATTTTGCAGCATATTCCCTGACACATATTGAGCACCCAGAGAAAGAAGTCACTTCTCTCTTTCCAGCGCTTACGCCCTGGGGAAAGGGAATGTGAATGAGGGCCGAGCCAGGGGCTGTAAAAGTACGCACTTTCCAGCACATACTTCTAAAACAGCAGGCGTATAGCAGTGCACACAGTTTGCACCACTATACACTGTGTGAATGTGCCCTAAAAATAGCAAAATACTCATATACATTTGACTGACAATAGTCTGGCAGGAGAATGCAAAGCAGCACAGTATTCTTGACTTATAATAAAGAGAGTGCTCCAAATTCACCTGCCCGTTTACATGGCGAGGTTAGCAAGGATATGGGTGAATGCGAAAAGGTTAGTGTCATGATGCAAGGGGCAGGGAACAGATGGAGACAAGTGTCAAAAGACTTTTCAGGGACTTTTATCAGAACAGAGTGTTTCAGGAACCAGACTGTGCAGTTCTTGCAGGGAGCAGTAGCCTTCTGCAGTAATGTAAATGAGGGAATAGCGGCGTGTACTCGATAGCATCTATGAGTTTTTCATTATGAACTCACCGCTATCTTTTGATGACCTTTCTGGCAGGCGAGATGAAGAGGTGTAGAGCCATGGTAATCAGTGGCATTTACCACTGCTCCTTTGGTGATCAGTAGGTCAATAAACTGAGACTGACCTATAAAAAGTAACAATAAGACTAGAAAGAGTCCAGCATGATTTATTTCAGCATCTCATCATACACACAATTTTACTTGTAATATTTCCTTTTTTTGAAATTGTAGTGGAAAAAACAAATCCCCCTAAAAAAAAAACAAAAAAAAAAAAACCTCTGCTCGAGTCCTTATAGACTGGAGCTTCCCAGGACTTCAATATTTCATTTTTCACAATAAGGCATACAAAAGGAGAAACAGGAGATTACAAGGTATAGTCTCTCCCCTCTTATCAAATTTAAAGGAGTTTTATCGTTTGAACTGTTCGTGCTCTTCAGCTAATTCTCGGAGAGTGAGTTTGAAATCCAGGGGCGTGCCTCTTCTCTCAGCAGGCGTGTCTCTCCTCACTGAACTGTGACATCAACATTTTGTATGAAGCAGGGGATGCAGAAGGTTGTCTGAAAATAACAGCTCTGTCGCCTCCTGCATGCTTCTTATGTCTGCAGCCTTCAGGCTCTACAAGCTCCCTGCTGTGCTATATGCAGTTATACACACAGCCTGAACTGATGAGACATGTGAGGAGTGTACACTGCCCTCCCCCCTTCCCCTTTGTTACCAGGCTGCAGTCTGTGTTACTGTTTTATATGGAGCAATGCACACTGCCCTCCAACTCCTCCTCTCCCCCTGTTAACAGGCAGGAGACTCTATAATACTGTGTTATATGAGGGGATCTGTGACTTAAAGGGGTTTTGCCACCATGTAATATCTATGTGGGATGCTTTGAAATCATAAGTTAGGCACTTTCCTAAATGCATGTCATTAAAAAAAGTGTAAAAAAAAAGCAGCTATCACCCAAGTAAAAATGTCAACTCTATCACTCAATATTCACTGACAGCAAGCACCTGTTATATCTTAGTTTACACACAAATTACACTGAAAGCCAGCAACTTTTACTTCTGTTCTAGTGGTGTCCACCCAAATTGTACTGACAACAGGCAGAGATCTTTACTCAACTAGAAGGACAAATGTCAGCTTCAAGTAAAGATCTCTGCTTGCTGTCAGTGACATGTGAGTGAAAACAACGGGGGGGGGAGAAGCAATCAGCTTTGAGAGAACACCCTGCTCAACCTATAACTAACTTGGACTGGTAGTGTAGTGGTAGAGCTTTGCTTTTACAATGAAGGGGTTTGGAGTTCTAGCCCCTCACAGAGTATTTTTTCCCCCCTAAATTCTACATATATGTAGAGAAACCTAAAATATATATTTCAATCTCTATAATGATATATATATACACATACATAGCTCCCCTATATCATGTCTCATCCCCCAGAGTATATGCATTGTATCACATATGTTGGAAGTGCTTGGTGTGACTGAGGATGGGACACTATATAGGGGAGCTTTGAGTGTGTATATAAATATAATTATATATGTTTACACATATATTTTCATATCTTTACATATGTGTACAATTTATAAAAGAAAAAAAAAAAAAAACTACTGATGGGGTTTGAACTCCTAACCTCTCTCTTGCAGAGCTGATCGGCTAATCACTACACTACACATACAGCTTGTACAAACACTGTGTTGAATCCTTATGTTATACGCTACAGAGGAGTTCATGATGCAGAGGCTGAAGGATAGGTATTCAACCTTGGAATGAGCACGTGATGACATCGTAAGGAGGTGGGGCTTGCATTCGATCTGAGGAACAGATCGCCCTCTTTTCAAAGTAGCAGCTTAAGGACTGGACCTGTGAGGAGGTGAATCAACCTCTTGGCAAAAGCCCTTTAAACAGGTAGTCATTGCCCAGATCATTCACCCAAGAGCTGGGAGATGTATATAGAGACAGCAGACCTTGGTTTCACTATCGATTTTAACAGTTCAGAGGGGAGTAAACACAGTGTGCAGGCAGCCAATCACAGCGCAGGGGGCGTGGCCGGGGCGTTTCCTGTCTAGGGGATTATCCCAACAGGCTGAATGAAATGTCAGCCAATCAGAGCAGGGGGCGTGTCCGACCAGCAACAGCAGAAATAGAACACAGATTTACAGAAAAGCTCATGTCTGCTAAACCTAGTGACTGAGGTAATGCAACCCAATTACAAAAGTGCTTATTTTTACTGTCTCCATAATATGAGACATGATCTTTGTAGCGATAAAACCCCTTTAAGGATAACCTCTTTTCAAACACCCCATTAGGGAATATAGAAGGGATAGAGGTAATATATCCTGCTAGGTACCTCCTATATACAGGTCAGATTATAGAGTCGCTAATAAAGAGTAGCTTTGACCACTGCTGACATGACCCGCACATGTATTACATTAATGGCCATTCATTGAAAAACAGCCACAGAAAAAAAAAACGAAAGGCAGATCCTGGGTCAGATTTAACCTAAAAAGGGGTTGCTTTGAGACAACCCCTTTCAAGGAAATGGGGGAATGCAGGGAGGCAAGTTCTGACAGTCACCTTCCCATGTCACAGATTATGATTTGAAAACTCTCCCATAGAAGACAATGTTCACAGGTTCCTATGTTCCATGTAGCTGCTGTAAAGCATATCTCTCTCAATGCTAAAAGCAGCCCAGGCAAGATGGCTTTATCATAATCATATACAACAAATAAAAATTAAAAAATTCTACAGTCAGGAAGTAAAACAATCTAGGAAAGAAAGAATATGTATTATTTGGTTTCAAATAGTGAAAAAAGATATTCTGTTAATACAATCCTTTTAATGAGGGCCTTACCACAAATAGCTGCAATGTGAAGAGGGGTGTAACCTCGATCATCTCGAGAAAGTGGAGTTACAATTGAAGTGTCATTTAACCTCCTAGGAAAAATAAAAAGCAAAAAACATCAAAATACTTCATAAGTCTGCAGTACAAGCAAATAGAAAAATGCTAAGATCTATTACAGCATGTCTTATATGATTGCTTCTTTACTTGAAGAGGATCTACAGTGGGGAAAATAAATATTTGATACACTGGCAATTTTGAAAGTTTTCCCACCTACAAAGAATGAATCTTATGGTAGGTACACTGAAATTGTGAAAGGCAGAATCTTTAAAAAAAAAAATCCAGAAAAATCACATTAAATAATTAGCATTTTAGTGCATAAAACAAGTATTTGATGACCTTCCAACTAGCAAGAATTCTGTCTCTCACAAACGGTTAGTTTTTCTTTAAGAAGCCCTCCTACTCTGTGCTCATTTACTGTATTAAATGCACCTGTTTGAACTCATTACCTGTATAAAAGACAACCGTCCTTATACTTAGGGTGCTTTCACACGGTGCGTTTTTGGGGCGTTTTTTCAGTGCAGGAAGGCACAGCAATTAATGCTGTAGATTGCTGTCCAAAAATCGCGGTAATTACCGCGGATTTACCACGGTGCGTTTTTGGTGTGTTTTTTGTGTAAAAATGTATAGCATTAATTGCTGTGAGTTTCTGCACAAAAAAAGTAGTAAAAAAAAAACCGCATCAAAACCGCACCAAAAATGCACCGTGTGAAAGCGCCCTTAATCATATTCCAACCTCTCCACCATGGCCAAGACCAAAGAGCTGTCTAAGGACTACAGGAACAAATTTCTAGAACTGCTCAAGGCTTGGATGGGTTACACGACAGTAGGCAAGTAGCTTGGCGAGAAGGCAACAACTGCTGGCACAATTATTAGACAATGGAAGAAACAAAAGATGACTGTAAATCTCACTCTGTCTGGGGCTCCATACAAGATCTCACTTCGTGGGGATGATTCTGAGAAAGGTCAGGAATGTTTTTATGGCTTGTACACCAGATGTGCTCCTGTATATTTGAGCATCATCCATATACAGTCATATGAAAAAGTTTGGGCACCCCTATTAATCTTAATCATTTTTAGTTCTAAATATTTGGGCATTTGCAACAGCCATTTCAATTTGATATATCTAATAACTGATGGACACAGTAATTTTTTGGCGGATTGAAATGAGGTTTAAATTGTACTAACACAAAATGTGCAATATGCATAAACCAAAATTTGACCGGTGCAAAAATTTGGGTATCCTTATCAATTTATTGATTTGAAATACTCCTAAACTACTTTTTACTGACTTTCTGAAGCACAACATTGGTTTTGTAACCTCATGAGCTTTGAACTTCATAGCCAGGTATTCCAATGATGAGAAAAGGTATTTAAGGTGGCCATTTGCAAGTTGTTCTTTCCCATTTGAATCTCCTGTGAAGAGTGGCATCATGGGCTCCCAAAAAAAACTCTCAAATGATCTGAAAACAAAGATTGTTCAACATAGTTGTTCAGGGGAACGATACAAAAAGTTGTCTCAAAAATTTAACTGTCAGTTTCCACTGTGAGGAACATAGTAAGGAAATGGAAGACCACAGGGACAGTTTTTTGTTAAGCCCAGAAGTGGCAGGGCCCAAGAAAAATATCAGAAAGGCAAGAAGAAGAATGGTGAGAACAGTCAAGGACAATCCACAGACCACCTCCCAAAAAGCTGCAGCATCATCTTGCTGCAGATGGTGTCACTGTGCATCGGTCAACAATACAGCACACTTTGCACAAGGAGAAGCTGTATGGGGGAGTGATTTCGAAAAAAAGCCGTTTCTGAAAGCACGCCACAAACAAGTCGCCTGAGGTATGCAAAAGCACCCTTTGGACAAGCCAGCTTCATTTTGGAAGAAGGTCCTGTGGATTGATGAAACAAAGATTGAGTTGTTTTTGGGCATACAAAAAGGCGTTTGCATGGCGTCCCAAAAAAAACAGCATTCCAAGAAAAACACTTGCACCCACTGTAAAAATTTTGGGGAGGTTCCATCTTGCTTTGGGGCTGTGTGGCCATGCCGCACCGGGAATCTTGTTAAAGTTGAGGGTCGCATGGATTCAACTCGGTATCAGCAGATTCTTCAGAAAATGTACAAGAATCAGTGATGAATTTGAAGTTACGCTGGATTGATATTTCAGCAAGGGCAATGATCCCAAACACAGCTCCAAATCTACTCAGGCATTCATGCAGAGGAACAATTACAATGTTCTGGAATGGCCATCCCAATCCCAACCTGAATATCATTGAACATCTGTGGGATACTTTGAAGCGGGCTGTCCATGCTCAGTTACCAAATCAAACTTAACTGAACTTGAATTGTTTTGTAAAGAGGAATGGTCCAAAAATCCCTCATCCAGGATCCAGGAACTGATTAAAAGCTAAGGTAGCGACTAGAGGCTGTTAGTTTTGCAAAAGGAGGTCTACTAAATATTAATGTCACTTTCTGTTGGGGTGGCCCATAACTTTTGCATCGGTCAAATTTTGGTTTCATGAAATATTGCACATTTGTGTTAGTACCAATAAACCTCATTTCAATCCGGAAATATTACTGTGTCCATCAGTTATTAGATATATCAAATTGAAATGGCTGTTGCAAACACCCAAATATTTAGAACTAAAAATATTAAGATTAATAGGGGTGCCCAAACTTTTTCATATGACTGTACCTTTGGAAACAGCTGACCAACCTGCAAAGAGCCCCCTTAATAGAACCACATTAAAGAGTCTTTACCCAGATGCCAACTTGTCACAGCTGTCGCAGGAGCAGAGAGGGTGACACATCTTTTGGACAACTTCTTCATCTGCATCTCCTTGGTTTAGCATTTTCTCCACTTCATCTTGATTTCCAGAGGCAATATGCTGCATAGTACAAAAAAAGTGAAATATTGAATTAATAGCAGGCACAGCTAACATAGGGCAAAACTGCACTGGTACAGATTACAAGACACCTTTTTCAAAGAGTAATGCATGGTAACGCAGAATCCTGCAGCAGCAGCTCCCCCTCTCTGGTTTTTACAGGGGTCCCTCTGCATGATGCCCTTACAGGGCATATGTGCAAGTGCTATCCTGACTGGGCAAAGCACACAAAGCCCGCGTGTTGGACTATTCCACAATTAACCTTATGTAGAGTTCACATCTAAAATCCGCCCCTTTATGTGCGACATTTTATATGGAGGAATCTTGGCTACCCAATATGGCATTGCATTGGGGTGGATTCCATGCTAAAATAGTGATGTCACACTTTTTCCCACCACATCATTAATTTCAAATCCATGGTGGTGAAAAACAAACAAATGCATGGATTTCCCATTCAAATTAATGGAATACAGATTTCATGAGGATTTTAACAAAGAATTTGCATCACATCTGTTCACAGAACATCTATCATGTGAACACACCCTACGAGTGCTTAGCCTACTTCACATATAGGCCACTCACCTGGAATAAACAGTCTATGGGGGCAGAGGAGGTTCTAGACAGCAAGTTCATTCTCTGCCACAACAGAGATTTATCACTCTCATCGGGATCCTAAAATACAAAAATGAATCTGAAATAATAGTATATTAGAACTTACTGCTCTGAATCTGGAGATGGATTGGGAGGTGGGTTTGGTTGTGTTTTGGGGATAAAAGTTGAAATTTGGTCTTACAATGCCCATATACTGTACTCTGTTTGTACACTTATATCTGACCAAATAAAAAAGTTTATGGTTAAAAAAAAAAATAGTATATTAGAACATGAATCCATTTCTTGGATGCAGTTTCTGCTAAAAAAAAAACAAAAAAAAAACACTAAAAAACAATCAAGATCTACGAGAATCAAACCAGAATCTGTTACTATGTTTCAAGACACATGACACCATGTTTTGCTGCAAAATGTAAGGTGAGCTTTGCTTGTAAAGATCAAATAGTAAATGCTTTAAAGAGAACCCGTCACATAGTTTATGCCCCCGTTGCTGAGGGTAGAACAAGCTAGTGTAAGACCTGCTGTTTCCAGCGCTGTGTCCCTTATTCTGTAAGATGCTGTAGTTTTCGTTTGTTTAATGCTCAAATCTGTAGTTTTCAGCCAGAAAAGAGTCAGAGTCAGTTTTTTCATACCTCGCCCATCTGGGGATAGCCACGCCCAACTCAACTGATAAACCTATTACTTTGAATAGGTACAAACACGTGAATAACTGTCAGTGGGCAGGGCTAGCCTTTGGTAGGCGGAGCTAACACCTGCTCATGAATAAGATTTGAGCATTAAATGCTCTAAAATGACAGCATCTTACAGGATAAGGGGCACAGCACTGGAAACAGCAGGTTTGACACTAGCTTGTGCTGTCTACAGCAAGGGGGGCATAATCTATGCGACAGGTTCTCTTTAAGGAGTGCTTCCACCATTCATTTTGAAGGCAAAGCGATAGAATATGCCATCAAAATCTGACAGGTTTGGGTCCCACCTTTGGCACCTGCATCTATCTCAGGAACGAGCTGCCAAACGTGTTGGCTCAGAATGGAGAGGTTGATCGCGCTTTTGCGTGACTCTTTATTCTTGTTACGTACAACCGAACACACCATTCAGTTCTACTTTGATCTCCCATAGAATAGAATGGAGTCGTGCACAAGCATGACTAGCTCTGAATTCTGAGCTGACAATTTCAGGGGCCCGTTCCTGAGATAGGTGTGGGTCCCACCTCTGGGACCTGGACCTATCAGAATTTGATGGCACATACTATTGATATACAATCAAAGTTCATAATGGGAACACCCCTTTAAGGGGTTGTAAAGTTGAGTGTTCTATGGTATGGAACAATGGTCATTAATCATTCGAACAAAGCTGGCTTTCCATTAAAGTTCTCAGATTCACTCCCTGAAAACTAATGCAGTTCTTCACGTGCCCCAAACCATTCTCTGTGAAGCTAATGCACTCAGTTGAGGGCAATAAATCTCATGGACTGGTAAATAAGATGAGACTTTGGGCTAGTTAAATATTCATGATTCTAAAAGGTTGTATGTTAAAAAGCTGCATTGATTGAGCGTTCATGAGTAATAGATTTCACAACGATTTGACGGTTACAGGGGTGTCATGAGATACTAGACGGGGATGAGCGTTGTTAGTCACTATATATGAGGACATCAGGATTAGATAGGTTGGATTTCACCTTTCTTTTTTATTCTCTTTTGGGAGAGTTGGGTCGTTCCCATATGCATTAAAATGCTATTTGGATTCACTGGTAAATATTTTAGGAGTATATGCAGCTTAAAGGGATGTTCCAGTATTTATTAAATTTATCACTTCATTGGTATCCTTTATTTGGAATACCGGTAGGGCACGTCCTTCAACATCCTTGGAATATGGGTGGCACAGCTTTCTTTGACTTGAAGTTATACTACTGGGCTGCGCAGTTGTCACCCTTGGCCAAGTGGAACTATTCTGATTACTTGAGGGTCATGTAGTTCCTTGTTAAGCCAAAAAGCTTTTTTTATTTTCATCCCTTATAAGCGTATTACTCAACACCTTCCAATTCCACACAAGGGGCTCTTCGACTTTTTGGCAAGGATTATTAATATGGAACTATATTCTACCTTTGGGGTGGCTAAATATACCCCTCTATAGGACAAAACTGATTTGCCTGATCAAAAGGATATTCTATGTCTTTATCAACTTCCTGATGGAGATGTTTTTAAGACATTTCAGTCCCTGACTTGAGTTTCAAGTTCCTAACTTGCTTTTTTCAGTTCTTACAGTTAAGGCATACATTGCATTCTCAGTTTCCAACTACCCCAATAGTGTTTCAGGAATTCCCTTTACCACACCTACTGTTCTCTCCTACCTCATGGGGGCTTGAGACTACTGTTGCAACAGAAATTTAGTAATCCTTTCCTAGCTAACCGGTCTACCTGGGAGAGGGGCGAGGGGAGTATTTCTGAGGAACAATGGGCTTTGGCATTAGAAACGCCAACTGGTATTCCTATAATATGAATATGGTAAAGGGGCTACTCGGCTGTACATTTTACATTGAGCATATTATACTATGGGTCATTTGCACAAATTTTGCCCCAAGTTCCCTGATCAAAATCTGTAATGTCTAAATTCTCTCGATACGTTTTTTCATCTTTTTTAGGACATGACCACAATACAGGGATTTTGGGACTAGGTTATCAAGTCTCTAAATGATAGGATGGGATATCCAGTAACTGAAGACCATAGACTGTGCATCTTATTTTTATACCCTGAAGATTACCCCTCTTTGTCTGAACATTTCTGTCTTATTGAACTTTTATTTGGAAAACAATTGCTCGTCATTGGGCGTCTTATCATATTACGACATTACAGGAGTGGATCAATTCTGTTAATGTCACCATCTCTTTAAGAGGTACATTTATCATCACAGGGGTTTGTCCTATAAATTCTCAAAAATTTTATTTAAAGCCAATTGGTCACGGGGGGGTTTTTTGGGTACTGGATATCTTTTTGGTCTGGTTGCATTTACCCATGTTGGAGGAGTCTTTCCTCCTTCATATCTCTCAAGTTTCCTCTCTTGTCCCTTTTTTTGAAGACCGTTTAAGCCTCCACTGCCATCCCGTATACTCCCGATTGTACAGTACATTTAATGACACCGTGTTTTAAAAAAAGCTTTTTTCTCCTTATTTCTTTTTTTGCCTGTTGGCGATTTTTTTTTTAAAATTAATACATAAACCAAAAAAAAACATTTTAAACATGTTTTTGAAATTTGCAAAAAAGGGGGCAATTCTAATCAATTTTAAATTTTGTTTGATTAATCTTTTTGGGACATATTCTCCGTTTTTAACTATGATTTCTTGTCAATTCTGAATTGCGATAAACTATTTTGTTCAAAAAATATATCCCTTTAGAACAGAGAGGCATCCAACTTTCCAAGTTCGACTTTGCAATGTATATAACTGTAAAGTAATTTCAATAAACCGTTTTTGAATCAGTAAATTTAAATTAGCCCTCGAAAAATTGAATGGTATGGTCCATAGATGCATCCGGTCTAGTTCATATATAAAAGAACAAGAAAAAAAGATGCCACTAAACCCCCCTTTTTTAGGGGATAAGGTTTTGGGGCCCTCCCCCCTAAAGGGACCGGGTTGCCCATTTTAAAACGTGGGGGGGAACCCTGCATACCCACTTGGTTGTCCTGAATACATCTTGCACACAAAACACGGACACAAGTTAAAAGTTTTAAACGTTAAAATATTTTTTTCCCAATTTTTATCCTCGGGTTGAAAACAAATAAAAATGGTGTTCACATTCTATATTTCCCCCCGGGTAAAAATTTTCCCCCGAAACCCCTATCACAAACTTTTTAAATTTCCCTAGGTAGGGTTTTTTTCATGCCATCCACCATTTTCATTTTTTTAGCTGATGTTTTTAAAATTTTTGCCTTTTACATCGCAAAACCTTAAATTTTTTTAAAAAAAAGGCAGGGTGTGAGAACCCCCCTTTTAAAAACGAAAGAATAAAATTAAACCCCCTCCCCGCCCTACTTACTGCAGCTGTCTGGGAAAGGTTTCCTTGTCGAATATACTCAATGGCTGCCTCCACAGAAGTCAGGCAAAACCCCAACTTTCCTTGACGGGCCTGCAGAATTTTAAAATTCTAATAAACTCATGTTTGCCATCCTAAAAAAATAAAAAATAAAATAAAAAAAATTCAGACAATACAATTTAATTCATTTTATTGGCCAACCTGGGGGGGGTCTGTCATTTTATTAAAAATTAAAAAAACCTTCCCAGTTTTGTTTTGGGAATGGACAGAAAAATGAAACACTTTCTCAACGGTTTCCCCACAGATTACAGCTGATCCTTTTTAACAATAAGGGACTGTCTAAAGCAGAGAACCCTTTTAACTGCTTTTTTCTTCTTTTAAAGGTACTTTGGATTGAAGACAAATCCCCAAAATGAAAATTGCAAACATTCAAGAAATAATGTAAGAGTTTCCTGGGAATGGATTATATAATTTTCTGCAATACAACACTATGGAAGTGCACTTTAGCTAAAAACTAATCTAGGATTTAGTTTTTTGGAAAAGGTTTTTCTTCTCCCAAAAAAAATTTTGGGAACCCCGAAACGAAAACATCAGCTACAACCATTTTGGAAAACCCCTTTTAACCCAAACAATTTAAAACAGCACAGACAAAGGTCATTCCCGCACACAAATTTTTTCCATTTCACAAAAAAAAAAAAAAAAAAGTTTACACAAAACCCTTTTAAAGCCCTGACAAATTAAAAACCTAAATCCTGTTTAACTTTTGGGGTTTTCCCCGCCCAGCCTTTAAAAAAAAAACATTTAAAAACCCCAAAAATTATGATCATGCAACAAGAATTTTTCAAATTTTTATTAAGGAGGGGCCCTTAAAACAAAATTCAAATCATATTAAACAGAACTGTTTTGGGGTGCAAGGGGGTGCACCAGTTGTTTTTTACCCTAACTTTATTGTTTTTTTTCTAGCATTTAACCTTCAAGTTTTCTGCTTAAGATTAGCTATGGGAAAAAAAGCAAGGGGCTCCACAGCCCACTCTATTGGGTGCAGTTTTCCTTTAGGAGGGGCTTAATGGCAATAAACCCCCCAAAACTTACCAAAAAAATTTGGTTCCTCCCCCTCAAGGAGAGATTTTTTTCCCCCTTAAAGGGGGTTTTCTCACAAAGAGGATTGCTTTTTAAAGTTAAAGACTTCAAAAAACAAGTCACTTTTGTAATATTTTCCCTTAACAGTGGGCCTACCTATTTCCCAATATCTCCCTTGTAATTGGGGTGCTTCAACGCTTCCCACGCAAAGCAAAAGACCTCTTGGGCCTCTCCTGCAGGCTGCCAGCTCTGGTTTTCAATTTGCTACAAAACCTGGCTTTTACTGCGGGGCCAATTTGGAACCCAAAAAAACACCCCTAAAGGTGAAACAAAAGGGAAAAAGGACTTAGGAAAAATGAATCGATATAGCGAGAAAACCCCTTTAAAAATTACATTAAGATTAAGGGTATTTAAACCAAGGGTTTCCCCCCCCCATGCAATGGGGACACTTGGCAATAACCCCAGTGAAAATTTAAAACCCCACCCAGTAACACTTTTTGTACCAGAGGGGAGACGACCATTGATATTAAATCCTAGAAAGCCCCTTTAATCAGAACTCTGCCACTTTTTCACTGGTCTGTAGTATAAGAAGAAACAGCACAACTACTTTTCCCCCTGGGGAGGGGAAATGCATGAAGTCCCGCACCACCTTCTTCCAAAGGGAAAGCACTTTTTTTTTTAGGGGAAAATGGGAACGGGGGTTTGCGACCCAAGACTCGCTTTGCAAAAGGAATGGGTTTAAAACGAAAGACATGAACCAATTTAATTTTCCCCGGGCCCCATTTTAAAAACTCCATTCACCATAGGCCTTTTCTCACACATAAATTGTTGCTTCTGGGTAAAAAGGGAAATTGGGGTAAAATTTAAATTTTTTTCCCGGAAGGGGGGCAGTATTTTCCCGAAACTTTTGCAGTTTTGGGGAAATTTTCCAAATCTCCCTTTTGATGAATTTACACTATTCCAAAAAGGGGGATTTTGGGAAAAGGGGGCACTATTTTCCCACTGATCCCAGGGGTGACATTTGAAACAAAGGGGCCAAGGTAGGATCGAATAGCTTTCAGTGGAACTATGTGTTTGGGGGCCAAAGCAGGACAGAGGGGCACTTGGGAACAAAGTTGGTTTTTTTAGCCCAAAACGGCTTCAAATTTCCACAGAAGTATGGGAATTGGACCTCTGCTGATTGGCAAAGGGTTGCCTTCTCTGAGGAGTCATATTTTCTGCCTTGTTGAACAGATGGATGTTAGCGTGTCAGAACAAACACCCTGCAACCATTGCTGCAAGAACAGAAGCGGTGGTGTCAGCGTAATGTTCTGGGGAGTGTTTTAAGGGCATTCTCTGGCCCAATATTTATGAAAGTCATTCTCAGCTGATTTAGGTATGAATCCATCCTTGCAGATCACACACACACTCATCCGGATTGTCTTCCCGGGGGCGGTTGGGATCTTCCAGAAACACAATGTAATGTCACACACGCATGACAAGTACCACCCTAGCATTCTAATTCCCCAGATTTAAACCTAACTGAGCATCTGTGTGATGCCCCCCGCCCGCATACATACATACACACCCTCCAGTAGCTGCAGTTAGCTCCAGACACCTGTGACAACCAAATGGACCTTACTGAGTCACCCCCAGCTCGTCTAGCTGCTGTCTATGCTGTAGACAGCGATTTCCCTGATGTCACCTCAGCTGGCCTGATGACAGTTCCTTCTTACCTGAACTCAGTCTTGACTCCTATATCCTTCTGCTGCAGGTCTTGAAGGCTTCTTGTAATCTTGTTAAACGCAGCATCCTGGCAATTAAATCCAGACTAATAATTAGCAACAGACAAAGCAAGCTGCTTTCTCTTAAGCTTCGTCAACATGGCAGAGGGTAAAATACTGTCCGAATTCTTATTCAAATCGAACCAGTATTTTACACTCTGTTTTCGGGCGCCCATTCACTAGAACAGTACTATAATTATAGTAATTTTGGTTTTGAAATCTATTGAGGTCTATGGGGATGATTATACAGTCGGATTTTTGCAGATTCTAAATATTGAGTCCACTTAAAAACCAGTCCTGTGTAGACATAGCCGTCAAGTATAGCTGGAAATGCCAGGACATCTGTCAATGTCTTTTTTATGTTTTTTGCTTTAATGACTGGAATTAAAAGAAAATGTAGACCAGCTTACTCAATTTCCCAATACTTCTGAATGGAAAATGTGCCTAGTTATGTGGCTCTTGCTTGCATTATGTGTAGAGATGTATCATGACTAGGTTGTTTTGTCGAAGGCACTTAAACCCAAAAATTTTAAATCAGTTTTGCACCAAGAAAAATTTTATAAATGACAAATGTAGGGCTGCAGGCGTGGTTTACCGTGCTGAAAAATCTCATCAGAGCAAAAAATGGGATACATACATCTTGCTGAGCAGCTTTTTGGCCTGGACAGCTGCCCTCATTAAAGGTTTCCTCTCTGGGACCTCTTTAGAGCTGAACTGTATTATAAAATCACAATTTTCTAGCCTCAAGATCATGTAGATTTCAGGAGTCACACCCCCAATAAACGAAATTATGGTATATGCTGGTGAGAAGTTATTTTTTGTGATGGGAAATCCCTTCTAAATACATTTCCGGTTGCCTGCGGCTACCACTAGGGGGAACTTTAGAGCTTACTGCATACATTAATATTTTAAATAGGACTTCAGTATGCAGTAAAGCTCTTCAGAGAGTTTAATTATGGCCATTTTACTAACAAATTACTATTGGACTTTTCCTTTTTACATGCAATAAAGCTGCAGAGAAACTTTGTATAAGTTTGTATTCTGTTGACTGAACGGTGGAGAAGTTGATTTGGTCTTAAAGAAGCTTTATATAGATAAAAAAATGTTAACTACAACATGGCTGAGCACGCATATGTTCCTAAAAGGAGAGTAATAAGTCATAATAATAATCAATAGTGGTCTCCCTTCATAACAAAAGGATTGGGCTGAAAAATAACGACCCAAGGCTTGGAAAGGCTAATAATAATTTAATTTTTAAGCCCTTAAAGGGGTTTTTTTCTCTGGACATTTATGGGTCCCCGAGGTGAACAGGCCTCGAGAACAGGTCCTGGAGACTCAAGGCAAAAATGGAGAAGTGGTTTGCATGTGCAGTTACTCACCATTCATTTCAATGGTAACATCTCCTGGGGCCCCGTACTTAAAAAATTTCCCTCAAATAAAAGGAGGTAAGCTAGGTCTCCCCTTTCACACTTTTCAGTTGTTTTTTTTTTTTAGTGTTTTTCGTTTTTTAAAACTGCTCAAAAAACTACTGAAAACAGGTTCCATATACTTTAATAATAAAAAACGTTCTGTCTCCACAGAACAGTTTTTTTTTCTGCTCGTTTTTTGGAGCATGTTGCAAAAAACGACAGAGCATCGGCAGAAAGTTCACTACTGGTGCATGTCCCCACGGCAGGTTTTTCAGTCGGTATTACAGACGGTTTTCGGATTTGAAAGCCTTCTATAAACAGATTGTCAACCTTTTTCACTGATTTAACTAGAAGATCCATGCAGCAGTCATCAGTGCACGAATTTTCCACCGGAGTTCCTAACTTAAAACATGCACATTCTTCCGCCCCATTTTCTGGAGGAACATGAACATGTCCGTGGTTGAGGGGGGCGTGTGAATCCACAAACCAGACAGAACCGTCCCCCAAAACCACGTACAAGATGTCAAAATACCAATTCTTTTAATCAGAATCTGGCCGGTATTTTAACCTGCTGTGTGGATGCAGCCTTGAAGTCTATGTAAGCTGATGGACTTTTTTTGGTGTGGTTTTTGGATGATTTGTTGAAACACTGCCCAGGTGCCTTAACAAGGTATATGAATTTTGCATACATTAAAAACTGCCCAAAACAATCCAAAAAACTGAAAACCACCAAAAAAGGAAAAAAAACAAAAAAAAAAAGTCATCAGAAACCAGCTGCTTTGGACAAAAAAAAAAAAAGGTTTTCCTATGCTGTGTAGACCTAGCCTAACTGTGCAAGTACAGACACTTCTCCAAGCCAGGAGCCTTCGGGGTCTGTTTTCATAATAGGTGCAGACCCCAAAAGGTGGATCTCTCAATCAAATATGCCATAAATGTCGTAGATGATAAAACCCCTTTAACGACTTATTAGAATGACTCCCTTACAAAGCAATGCTGATCACTGAAGTATATATAAAAGACAATATTCATAAGCTATCTGTTCGATCAGACCTTTTGCACTGGACTTGAACCTGGTCACTCACCTCACTGGCCTCAATCGTTCCAACTTGCTTAAAGATAAGATCGTAAATGCCATGGTGGACGTACATCTGCACAAAGAGAGAGTCAGCAAAGATGTTAAGTACTTATCCATAGATGACGGGCCTAGGAAGGTTAAATATGGGACATAAATAAGCCCTTTACCTCTACTGCTTGCTTCATCAAATTCATCTGAGTTTCCTGCTTTGCAATTGTTCTCTGCAACATAAGTAACAGGCTCAGTCATAAACTGTAGTGAACAGGCATGGAAATAGATCATTCCCTGCACGACTAAAGCAGCTTTATAAATGTGTAAGAAATACAGACTTCTATAATATTTCATTTGTATAATCAAAGATGGAGGACTGGTTTACTAAGGTTTTGGAATGCACCACGTATCATTCAGTTGCTAATTTAAGGTAAAACAATAGGGATCTGCTCACTCTCAGGATAACATTGTATAATCTGACTGATAAGCCCCAGCCCTCTACAAAAGAGAGGAATGTATGGTTGGGATATATATTTGGGGGAGGAGCGGACCTTTTGAATACTGAAGGTGTAGAATGAGAGTCTGCAGGCCTCATTGGGGAAAGGGCTAAGGGATGTATAAAAGTGACAAGAAAAAAAAACTCACTAGGGGGTTTAAAAAACCTTTTAAAACCCAAACCCCCAAAAAAAACCCCAAAAATTTTGGGCCTTTTTTGGGGGGGGCCCCCCCTTTTCCCCAAAAAATTCCCAAAAGGGGTTTTTAAAAAAAAATTTTTTAAAAAAAAAAAAAAAAAAAAAATTTTTAAAAAAAAAAAAAATTTCTTGGGGGGGGGGCCCCCCGGGGACTTTTGGGGGGAAAAAGGGGGGTTTTTTTAAAAACCCAAAAAAGGCCTTTTTTTGGCCTTTTTGGGGGGGTTTTTTGGGGGTTTTTTCCCCTTTTTAGGGGAAAAAAATTTTAAAAAAAATGGGCCAAAAATTTTTTTTTAAAAACCCATTTTTTTCCCCCAAAGTTTTTAAAAAAATTTTGGGGGGGTTTTTTTTTCCCTTTTTAAAGGCCCAAAAAAAAAACCCCCCAAAAGGGGGGGGAAAAAAAGGGGGGGGGGAAAAAACCTTTTTTGGGAAAAAAAAAATTTTAAAAAATTTTTTTTTCCCCCCCAAAAAAAATTTTTTTAAAATTTTTGTTTTTTTTTTTTTTTTTAAAAAATTAAAAAAAAAAAAAACCCCAAAAATTTAAATTTTTTTTTAAAAACCCCCCTTTAAAAAAAAAAAAATTTTTTTTTTTAAGGGGAGGGGGGTTTTTTTAAACCCCCTTTTAAAAGGAAGCCAAAATTGGGGGAAAACCCCAAAAAATTTTAAAAAAAAAAATTTTTTTTTTTTAAAAAAAACCGGGGGCCCGTTTCCCCAAAGGGGGTTTTTTCCCAAATTTTTTTTTTTTTAAAAAAAAATTTTTTTTTTTTTTTGGGGGGGGGGGGGGCCCCCCAAAAAATTTTTTTAAAAAAAAAACCCCCCAAAAAAGGGGGAATTTTTTTAAAAAATTTTTTTTTTAAACCCCCTTTTTTTTCCCTAAAAAAAAAAAACCCCTTTCCCCCCAAAAAGGGGGCCCCCCCGGGGGGGTTTTGGGTAAAAAAAATTTTTTTTTTTCCCCCCCCAAAATTTAAAAAAATTTTATTTTTTTTTAAAAAAAAAAAAAAAAAACCCCCAAAAAAAAGGGAAAAAATTTTTTTAAAAAAATTTTTAAAATTTTTTTTTTAAAAAAAAAAAAAAAAATTTTTTTTAAAAAATTTTTTAAAAAAAAAAAAAAATTTTTTTTAAAAAATTTTTTTTTTTTTTAAAAGGGGGAAAGGGGGGGGGTTTTTTAAAAAAAAATTTTTTTTTCCCCCCCCAAAAAAAAAAAAAAAAATTTTTCCCCCCCCCCGGGTTGGGGGAAAAAAAAATTTTTTTTTAAAAAAAAAATCGGGTTTTAAATTTTTTGGGAAAAAAAGGAAAAAAAAAAAATTTTTTTTAAATTTTTTTTTTTTTAAAATTTTTTCCCCCCAAAACCCAAAAAAAAAAAAAAAAAAAAAAAAAGGGGGTTCAGGGGGGGGGGGGGGGGGGGGGGGGGGGTTTGGGGGGGGGGGGGGGGGGGGGGGGGGGGTGGGCGGGGGTGTTGGGGGGGGGGGGGGGGGGGGGGGGGGGGAGGGGGGGGGGGGGGGGGGCCGGGGAGGGGGGGTGGGGCCGGGGGGGGGAGCGGGGGGGGGGGGGGGGGCGGGAGGGGGGGCCGGGAGGGGGGGGGGGGGGGGGGGGGGGGGGGGGGGGGGGGGGGGGGGGGGGGGGGGGGGGGGGGGGGGGGGGGGGGGGGGGGGGGGGGGGGGGGGGTTTTTTGGGGGGGGGGGGGTGGGGGGGGGGGGGGGGGGTTTTTTTTTGGGGGCCGGGGGGGGAAAGGGGGGGGGGGGGGGGGGGGGGGGGGGGGGGGGGGGGGGGGGGGGGGGGTGAAGGGGGGGGAAAAGGGGGGGGGGGGGGGGGGGGGGGGGGGGGAAAAAAAAGGGGGGGGGGGGGGGGGGGGGGAAAGGGGGGGTTTGGGGGGGGGGGGGGGGGGGGGGGTGGGGGGGGGAAATTTTTGGGTGTTTGGGGTTTTTTTTTAAAATTTTTTTTTTTTCCAAATTGTTTAAAAAAAAGGGGGGGAAAAAAGGGGGGGTTTTTTAAAAAAAATTTTTTTTGGGGGGTTTTTTTGGGGGAAAATTTATTTTTTTTTTTTTTTTTTAAAAATTTTTTAAAATTTTTTTTAAAAAGGGGCCCTTTAAAAGGGGGGGGAAAAAAAGGGGGGGAAAAAAAAAAAAAAAAAAACCCCCGGCCCCAAAGGAAATTTCCCCAAAAACCCCCCCCTTTTTCCCCCCCCCAAAATTTTTTTTTTTTTTTAAAAAATTTTCCCCCCCCCCCCCCAAAAAAAAAAAAAAAAAAAAAAAAAACCCCCCCCCAAACCCCCCTTTAAAAAAGGGGAAAAAAAAAAAAAAAAAACAAAAACCCCCAAAAATTTAAATTTTTTTAAAAAAACCCCCCCCAAACAAAAAAAAAAGGGAAAAAAAAAAAAAATTTTTTCCCCCCCTTTTTTTTTTGGGGAAAAAAAAAGGGAAAAAAAAAAAAAATTTTTTTTTAAATTTTTTCTTTATACATTTAGAGTAAGGTAAATAAAGACCATTACCAAATACATTGCTGTTTCAGTTTTGCACGGTTTAAGAGATAAAAAGTGTTTTAATTTTCCCCGCTTTTTTTACCCCAAAACTTCCCTGGGTAAAACATTTACCTCTCTGCTCTCATAGCTCCAACTGCCCTGACCAACCACAGAGAGGTCACTCCCTGCTGAGCGTTCTCTTTTAGAAACCAAATATCGTTTTCTGTTACTGAAAAAAACTTTTAAAATCTTTTGAAACTTTTTCAGATTTGGAAACCCTTTAAAAGGGGTTTTTCTCACCACTTGAATTTCAAGTTTTCCCCAGTCCGTTTCCTTGGTTTTTTTTTGAAATTTAAAGGGGGTGTTTACCCGGGTTCTACAGGGTGCAAAATTGGGAAACCAGGCCGTTTCTATAAACGACCACCACTGGCAAACCTATTAAGAGAGAAACAAAACAGGTTTTGTAGCTAAGCAGAATAGGTAGGACCCCGTTAATGGACAAATATTTGGGAAAATGGGACTTTTTTTTTTTATCCCAAGAAAAATTTTTTTAAAACATTAAAAGGCCAAAAAACCCTTGTTTTGAAGGAAAATCCCCCTAATTAAAAAGGGGTTTTAAGTTTTTTTGCCGGCCAAAGAAAGGGGATTTTTAAAAGAAAGGGAAGGGAAATTTTTAAAAGAAAGAAAGGGAAAAAAAAAAAAGAAAAAAGGAAAGAAAAAAGGAAGAAAGAAAAATTCAAAAAGAAAAAAAAAAAAAGAAAAAAAGGGAATTTTTCAGGGAAAAAAGGAAAAGGAAAAAAAGAAAGGAAAAAAAAAAAAGAAAAAAGAAAGAAAAAAAAAAGGGGGAAAAAAAAAAGCAAAAAAAAAAAAAAATTAAAAAAGGCGGGAAAACTTGCCTGCAAATTTTAATTTCCTGTTTAGACCCCCTTTTTTGGGTTTTTTAAAGCCCAAAAATCTTTTGATCTTTCCAAATTTAAACCAAAGAAAAACTCCTTTTTTAGGGTTTATATGTTTCCCATTAGGGCATTTCCCCTTTTCTTTTTCCTTTTAACCTTATTGGGCCCCCCAGGCCCGGTATTTTTTTTGTTTTTTGGAAAGCAGGGAAACTTTTGGGGTCAAATTTTTTCCAAAAAACCCCTTTTTTTTTTTTCCCCCCCCCAAAAAGGAAGGGGGGCCCTTCCAACCTTTATAATTAAAATTTTTAAAAAGGTCCTTTCAAAGGAAAAAACAAGGGCGGTTTTTGCCAAAGGGCCTTTCTTTTCCTTGGGGAAATTTTTTCAAAAAGTTGAACCCAAAAATTCCAAAATTTCTACCCCGAATTTAAAAAGGAAAAAGGGGCCGGCAAAAAATTTTTTTAGGAAAAATACAATTTTTAAAGGAAACAAACAGGGGTAAAAGGGGCATTTAACTTGGGGGGGGAAAATACACATTAAACCAAATAAAAGTCAAAGGAAAACCTAAATTAAATTATCCAAAAAATAATTCTCCATTTTTCTTTTTCTTTTAGGTCCGGGGGGAAATGCAAAAAGATTTCAAAAACTTTCCCTTCCCTTTTTTATTGTAGAAGGCTCCTTCAAACAGAACAGACACGAAAGCGAATAAACCCAAAAACCCGCTCCAAAATTTAACTAGATTTCCCCGAAAAAAAAAATCTCCTTGGGAAAAAAAACAAGAAAAAGTTGGCAGAAAACACAACATTAAATTTGGACCCCAGGGATGATCAGTGACCCCAAACTCAACTTTATAGACTATTGGAGTAATAATTGAAATCCCCCCAACTGTCCTACAGAGCATAAATTGCTGGGTTGCACCTTTCCCCCATGATTCATTGAAACCCCCGTCTGCTTTTCCCAAATTCAATGTTTTTTTAAAAGGGTTTTAATTTTCTGGCCTAAAACATTTCTAAAAAAATATAAAGGGGGAAAAAAATTTCCTTCCATTTTCTGTCAAGGAAAAACCCCCTTTTATTTTGGGGTTTGGGGGAAAAAATAAAGGGCTCCAATTTACCCGGTTTTAGAACAAGGGTTTCTTGTAAACTTCCTTTTACATGGTAACCCAAAAAACCTTTTTAGGAAAAGAAAAAGAAAATGCAAATTAACATTTCCCTTCAAATTTTAAAAAGGGTTTTTTTTTTTTACCATGGTTGGAAAAATAGGGAAATTGGGGGAACTTGGGGGGGGGGGGGGAAAAAAAAAACTTCCCCTTATAAAAAAGGGGAGAAAAAGTAAAATGCTTTACAAAACCCCAAACTGTTAAAAACAAAAACAAACACTTCAAAAAAAAAATTGACCCCCTTTTCTGACAATTTTTTATACCCTTTTTCCCTTCCAAGATGAACATAGAGTGTCCTGTTAAAAAACCCCGTTCTACCTGTGATGAGGTAAGGGGGTTTTAAAAATTTAAACTAACCCCTTCGCCCTCATCAAAGGGGGAAAGGCGAAATTAAAGGGGTTTATTAAAAACCCTTCATCTTTCGACTGTTCCTTGTAAACTCGATTTCCTCAGTCCTGAAAACCAGGGGCGTTTCTTTTCCCCCCCCAGCTCGGTGTTTTCCCTTCCAAATGAAAGGGGGTGACATCATCTCCCCCTTCCTGTTCCGCCCCGCTTCCCCAAAACAGTGTGTTCCCCCACCCCCCCACAAGTCACTTCCTCTCCCTTTGGGAGTCCCTTTTTTTGTAAAAAGCTGTTTTTAAAATCACCCGGCCTGCATTTCAGTCAGACAGCCTTTTATGAACCAAAACTGATCCCCTTCTCCTTCACCCCTAGGAAGGGTTTTTTTTGGGGGCCCTTCACACCCCTTATTTTTGAACCCGGATTCCAGCCCCTACCGCTTGGGGTTAACGGCTGGAATCCATCCCCAGCCCTCTAGGTAATTCACAGTCCATAGAGAACTGTGGATTCCCTCTCTCCTTTCCCCCCTCGGGAGGATAAATGGCCCCCTTGGAAAAAAAAAGGCTTTGAGTTTGGGGGAGGGCCCGTGCCCCCCCCCTTTTCCCCCCTTTTTCAAAACCGTAATTTTTTGGGCAAATTTCCTCCCGCAATTAAGGGTTGAATAACCCGTGTGAACCGGGCCCCTTTCAGGCAATCCATCTTCTATGACTTCCTCCAGAGCACAGATCTGTCCCCCCTTCTATGCAGGGGCATTTAAAATGGGGAAATTCCGTTTTTTGATTGTAAAAAGCACTGCAGTTACAATTAAAAGCTTTCTAGCTATACAGAATGAAAAGGTTTTTCCGGGAAACCCTTTTTTTTTTTTTGAGTGGGGAAGGGGGGCGGAAAGGGACCGCCCCCCCTTTCATAACGACCCTTTGCTAAACCCGAAATTTTAAATTAAATTTAAAAGGGCCCACACCAATGTGAAAAAAGAAAAAGACAGGGGGTGGGAAACCGACCGGCCCCTGGGTTTTAAAAGTGTTTACACAAAAACAAATGATTTAAAGGGGGGGCTTTTTGGAAAAACAAGACAGCTTTGCAAAAAGACATCCAATAGAAAAGTTGATTTTTTTCCCTATCCCCTTATTCTGAAGACCATTTAAAAAAAATGATACAACCCCCCTTTTAAACAAACACGCAGAAATCTATGCCACAAACAGGGTTAAAATTGTCTTTAAAGTCATCTTTTGGGCGCAAGAGTAAAACGGGAAACCAAATATCTAAACAACCCCAATTCCCTTAAAAAAAAAAAAAAAATGCTTGAGTTGGGGAAACCATTTAAAAGAAAAGGAAAAAGCATGGCCCCTAAACAACAGAAAAGGGGGGCCAAAATGCCCGGGCCCCCTTTCCCCTGTTGGGAAACTACAACCCCATCAGCCCACTGGTTTTAGATTATCAAATGCATGATGAGAGTTGTAGTTTTTTTCCCAAAAGCTTTTGGGGGGCCGGGCAGTTTGAACACCCTGTGAGCCCAAAAGTGTCCCCCAAAAACCTTTTAAATTTTTTTATCAGGTCAACTCCAAAAGTTTAGTAGAGACTGTGACGGATATTCCAGCTCAGTCCTATTCACGATTGCTCCGCAGTAAGCTAGAATGCCAGACAATTACTACACATATCAACAAAATACAGTTGGGACCCTTACCAAGGGCAACCTTGGGGGGCCTAAAATTAAGGGTAGATCATTAAATAAAAAATGATCACCATATTTAAATTTGCTTCACAGCACTTGTTATTTTAAGGTTACAAACAAACTTTAACCCTTTAGAGCTCTGCAACCTTGCGCCCAGCCGTTAAGACCCCTCCATCACCCCAATTCCCTTTAAAAGGAAAAACCCATAAAAAAAAAGCAAGCCCGATAAAGTCCCGTACGGTTTGAACCCGCCCCTTTAAACCAAAAACCCCCCCTTTAGCCTGACCAGGGAAGGGGGGAAAACCTGAAGCCGGGATAGTGAAACACCCCTTTAATATTAAAAAACCTTACTCCACCTTCTGTACCCCTTTGCGGGGGTATCGTGATAGATCGCGATTTAAATAAGGGGCCCACGAGTGATTGCAAAAGAGGGCCACCGGGAATAAAACCTTTTTTCCAAGTCGCGATTTTGTTGGGGGTTTGGCCTGCCCTTTGTGAGTCAAAAAAAAACCCGGAGGGCGTTTTCCCTGCGTCCCTTTTGCAGGGAAACCCGTTCCCCCTAGGACGTAGGGAAAAATCCAATGTCGGGAGGGGGGTTTAAAAAGGGGTTTTTTCCGGGGAAAGTAAAAAATTTAAAGGGGTTTGAAAAAAAAAATAAAAAAAACATTTTTACCCCTAACATTATTTTAAAAAATTTTGCGCATTTTTTTTTTAGTTTCCCCCAGGGGATAAAACCAGGGCTTAGAAACTTCTCAGGGCCTGGTCGCACATTCTCAAACATCCCCTCTCCTCCCAGGCAGGGACTGAGTGTTTCAAACCCCCGGTTTTCAGTAATTCCCACCCTTTCCTTTGGACTAGTTAGTAATAAGTCAAACAATTGGGAGATTTAAAAAAAAAAAAAAAAAAAAAACCCTAAATGAAAGGTCTGTCATATGGGTTTAAAAAGGAAAAAAAAAATCCAAAGGTTTGGGGTTTCCAGCAAGGGGTTTGGAAAAAGACCCTTTTTGAGTAAAGCAAAAATGTTTTCCTCTGAGCCCACAGTGGGAGCCCATTACAAAATTTTAAACATAAACAGACCCTTTTTTTTTCACTAAAGAAAAAAAGGCCCGGTGAGGTTCCCTCCTGCGGGTCAAAATTAACCAAAAAAATCACACAGCCCCCTTTTTGGCACACAGAGTAAGACTGGATACAGGAGGTATGGGAAAAAGATCGTGGAAAAACCCCCTTTTTAAAGGGTGGGGTTTCAAATTTTAGGGTTTTTTTGATGCAGTTTTTTTAAGTCAAAACCCCAAAAATGAGTCCCAATTTTTCCCTTTAAAAAATTTCCCAAAACTGAAACCCTTCCTGGGTTTTTGGGTTCCAAAAACTTCATCTAAAAAGCTTGAACGCAGCCTAAATAATAACTACCCTTTAATGCCTAAATAAAATTCAAAAGACAATATCTACAAGCAGTGCTGCCCTATATTTGTAGAGAGATCCAATTTACATGACAATCTTAATTACAAGCTTTAGGAAACAGATTTCAGCTTAATTCCCAGCATTTGGTGGCAGTGCAGCATGTCATTTCCTGGGAGAAAAAATCTAGGAAAAATTTTTGGAAAACCCGGCCCTCCCACATATTCCCAAGTGTCATAATGAACCCAAACTCAATTTCTGAAGCCCCCCTCCCAGCTTTAAAAAAAAGGGCCAAAAAAACAATCCCTTTTTTGCTCATCAAACCCGCTGTCTACTCGATGGATACATGTATATCTTCCACAGTCGTGCAAGACCGGCGCCATAGATCACATGGCTGGTAGAGGCCTCCGAATTACTGACATTATGCCAACAACATCTCAAGAGGCTGAATTTTCTCAACAACAAATAAGATGGCAGAAAGTTCAAGGCACTTACACAAACAAGTTGTTATCTCTAGCACTACAAATAATTAACGCGGGATTTAAAATTAGCTACAGTTATCAGGAAGGGAGGAAGATGCACTTAATTATCCTCCCGAGAGCAGGCATGTGTGCATGATCCCTTCAAGTCAAACAAAGCAGCCCTCAGTCCTTGGTCTTCATCTATACACTTGGACGGTCACAGGATTAACCACAAGACTGGGCTGGCACTGCCGACCAGGAGAGGCTTTTAAGTCATTCTCACACACCCTATGGGGGCATGTAAGGGAAGGAGTAAACTGTTCTAGAAAGGTCATCGAGTTATACTTGGAACTTATATTTATCTGCCTTAATATCATAATAAAAACACTTCACATACTAATGTTCAATTAAAAAAAAACAAAAAAACCCCACATTTTTGCTTACCAAGAACCACAGCTTTATCGCTTGTGTATAGATTTACTTCCAATAAAAAAAATTTAGCCACTTTGTAAATACTTTTCTTATACTATAATGATCCAGAGTAACATACAGTAATATTAGAGCTGCAATCATAATTCTGTGGGTGGAGTCACTGCACACATACCTTATTACTTGTCTTGTGCTGCTCCGAATTACAATCTGCATAGGCCGGAGCTGCACTCACTAGTCTGCTGGTGGAGTGTACATACATGACTTATCCTGAGTAACATCCTGTATTATGCTACAGAGCCGCACACACTATTCTGCTGGTGGAGTCACTGAGTACATACATTACTTGTCCTGTAAAATACTCCAGAGCTGCACTCACTAGTCTGATGCTGGAGTCACTATTTACATACATTACTTATCCTGAGTAACATCCTGTATTATACTCCACCTTGAAAGTCAAATGAAGATGCTGCCGGAGATGGAGGAGGAGATCGTTAAACTTACATTTTTCCGTTTCTTTTCCCTTCACTTAGGTTGGGTTCACCCAATGTTACTGTTATGGCAGATGATTTACAGAGCAGATACCTTGTTTGAAATTCACGGGTGCTAAAGATTAGGAGCGTTTGAACAGGAGCTGCTGCAATGAACTGCTGCTCTCCATCCCTCAACACAAATATTAGCTATTAATTAGAAGCAAAAAAATGGACCAAACGACTGCTCTTATCTCAAAACACTCATGTCAAGATGCTCTGAAGTCAAGGTATCACTGTATTTTGTGCTCATCCAGAGCTATATCCTGTATAATATTGGAAGGCTATACTCCCTATTCGGCTGGTGAAATCTCGAAGTACATACATTACTTGTCATCTTGTACTGATCCTAAGTTACAGCCTGTACTATACTCCACCAGCTGAATAAAGAGTGCAGCTCTGGAGTAGAATACAGGCTGTAACTTAGGATCAGTACAAGATAACTAGTAATATATGTACACAGTAATTCCACCAGCAGAAGAGGGTGTATAGCCTTAAGGGATGTTGTCACAGCATTTTTCAGATATGTTTATTGGGTACGTTTTTCAGACCCAAATAATAGACACAAACACGTATGTAACAATTCTCAGTGTGATTTACATTGATTTCAATGTAAAACATGTATCGTTATTCAGACGATACATGTTTTACATACGTCTTTCGGATGCGTTTAATGGATCTGATAAAAAAAATTTACATGTCAATTCTTGATCCGTTTTACGCATCACAAACCCCATTCAAAACTGTAAGGTGCATCTCTGCTGCACAGAAAACGTATGCAAACATGCACCACAATTCGGTTACGTGTTTGGATAAATTTTAAGCAGCATTTTTTAAAACGGATTTCAGATTTTATAACACCGTGTGACCACAGACGCCGCCGCGCAGCTATGTTCCTCACTCTGGACCGGTTTCTGCATGTTCTATGCGGCAGTGACGGACACGGAGGTAGGAGCTGAGCTGAATCGGGGGTTGCCTCCAACAAACTTCACACTGTGCCTCTACTGTGTATCTACCACTATCCTGTTTGCAGTTATTAAGTTTGTAAGTTTTCGACTGCATCTTATTTCGATAAAGGATTGTAAAACCTTTAAAAAAAAATAAAAAAATGAAACCGGGACAAAAACATCACAAACTCGCTCTGTTCCTGGCAGAAAAAGGATCGGCGTAGTTCTAAATAAAAAAAGGTGAAAACCCCAATCCCATCAAGATTCCCCAGAATTTTTCTTCAAAACATTGAAAATCCCCTCTTAAAAGGGCTGCATCAGTTTCTCGGCGCTAAAGCTACAACCTTGGTTGATCTCCCGGATGGGGCTGCTGGCCGGGTCCTACAGCACAAATCGGTGTCCTCGCACTCTCACTCAGGTAGGAGCCCCAATAATTATCGTTTTTAAAGAGATTGGGGTGCAGCAAAAATTGAAAAAAATGTTATGTCTGAGCCTCTTCAGAAAAAAACAAACGGCAGCCTGAAAATAAACATTAAAAAATATTGACCAAAACATTTGGGCCTCCCCAGATCATTACCAAGTTGCCAGAAACAAAAAAAAGATCACCTAAAGTGAAATGCACTTACCAACACAGCAAGTTTAAACTTTTTTTTACAAGTCCTCTGGGGAACCCCTGCCTCTATGCAAAGGGACACGCAAACAAGTAAAGAAAACAGAGATCATTTTTTCCTGATGGTTTAAAATGGAGGGGAAAGAGCATTGGGGGAAAATTTAAAAACCCAAAATGTGCCCTATATCGATGACACAGAGAAAACCCAGAACAGAAACATCGGGTAATCATGAACTCTTTCTGATGATCCTGAAGACAAAAGCCTCAAAAAACACTGAAAAAAGAGCGATGGGGCACACCAAATTCTTTAAGCATGAAATCAACATTAAACAAAACATACAGAACCCAAGTTTTCAAAAAAACCATTCTATAAATTTCTTTTTTTTTCCGGTAAATGGTCAAATTTTGGTGTACAGACGGGACATTGTTGGCACTACTGGACAAAACAGAAAATATTGGTGAAAACATTTTGGCCATATTATTAGCCATTTCTGTATCATTTTTTGGATTTTTAGTTTTGCAAAAGGATGCCTTTAGAGATTTTTGTGTATTCCAGTTTTGTGCTGTTATTGCTAGCTGCCAATTTTGTCTTCTCAAGGTGTGCAGCCAGCCCCGGGATCACCAGTTCATATACCTCCCCTCAAAACAATCTCCGCTCCCACAGGGCCTTCTCCTCGCCCCTCTCATCAGCTCCTCACAAAAGTCCCCAAGACTTCATCGGCTTCACCCATTCCCGGGAAATCCAAAAAAAACATCAACTCTCCCCAACTTTTACCATTTTTTAAACAACCTGAAAACCCATCCTTCAGGAAGATTTTAACCACATAACCCCCCCACCATAAAACCCGGGCCCCCAAACATGTCCGCCCCTCAACCTTCTTTTCTCCCACCTCCCTTTTAGATGCAACCCCCCACGGGGAGGGCCCTCTTTCCTCCTGTACCATTACAGCATTTTTCGTCACCTCTGTATTTGTTTAACAATTGTTATGTATGAACCCTCCGAATTACATCCCCTGGAATCAATGGGGCCTAAAAAAATAATAAAAAATAAAAAACATACCCCTTTGATATATTAAGAATGGGCTCTGGGTGAGCACAAGATACATAAGGATATGTACACAGTAACTTCACCCCAACTATAAGTACGTCCGGGTTACTTGGGACAATATTACTAGTACTTTTCACCAAGCACATCCTGTAATATACTCTAGTGCAAGCCCTTTCTGGCTAATTATTTCTTCCCTCTAATTGAAATATAACCAGAAAGTAACTGAAGTGTCACACAGTGCATCCAGCTGTGCAGGGCAACTAGACATGGGAGGGGATGGGGGGGCTTTTAATTAACTTTCAATTTAAAGGGCGACTGTAACATATGCTCATTGCAGGCAATTAATATTGTAGACTGCTAAAGAGGGGTGGAAAGTAAATAAATAAATATGGCCATTCTAATTGTAAATGTCAGGGGAGAAATAAATCAACATGTTACTGTGCCCAATTCTATAATTAACTCAAAAGATTGTTACATGTGTATGCAAACAATGTGATGCAAACTCTGCAGGAGAAGGATATTATTTTGTCCGCTGCTGGAGAAAGACCGATAGGAAAGCCTGTGGAGCGTGAGTTTCACTTTAACGTGTTATTATTGGTGGTGTATAAAGATTTAGCTTTATATATTTATCTTATAGCCAACAGTCTAAGTATAGCACTGGGCCTCCTTGGGTTATGGCCTATGTATTCTCACACTGTTGCCATATTACCACTCAGGAATATAACTATAAATTATACTGCCCAAAATGTACAACAATATAAGCACTATAACACCGTTCCCTATGGAAAATTATAGAACTACCGTAATACTGTCCCTGTGTACAAGAATAAAACTACTATAATACTGCCTCTATGTACAAGACTATAACTACAATAATACTGTCCCCTATGTACAAGACTATAACTACTATAACACTGTCCCCGATGTACAAGAATATAACTACTATAATACTGCCCCCTATGTACAAGAATATAACTTCTATAATATGATCTTTTATGTACCAGAACATAACTACTATCATACTGCCGCCCCCTCCCCCCATGCTTTGGGAATACGCGCTGATCAGCGCAACTCCCAAAACACCCGGCGTATTGCAGCACATACTGTACGTGCCGCTATTATACCATGTGAACATACCCTAAAGTTATGTTCACACGGCTTATTGCGGCACATAGAGTACGCACTGCAATACGCCGGGTGTTTTGGAGGCATGCGCTGATCAGCGCGTGTCCCAAAGCACGTTAACTGCTATAACACTGCCTCCTATGTGCAAGAATATAACTGCTATAACACTGCCTCCTATGTACAAGAATATAACTGATCTAATACTGCCCCCAAAGAACAAAAAAATACATGAGCTGCGCCGAAATGAAAACCTCCAACCCGATTATGTTGGCCCACGACATCAGAAGCGGCTAATGCTGGTTTAGCAAAATGGTTTGAACCTTTCTGCCAATATCTGTTAAACTGTGTTGCGAAGAGAGATGGCAGCAGAGGGGCAGTCTGACAAAATGTCATCTGACATGAAAGTACATACAAAACAAAAAGGTGTATAATTGAATTCTCCCATGCAAGAAAAAAAAATTGCACTCACTGAAAATCCAACGCCTGCTGAAGATTTACAGAGAACAAATAGTGGGCGTTAGCACAGTGAGGGTGCAGGTGGCTGTAACAATGGCATCAGATCTTAAAACACAAAACATATGTCACACAATAAAAATGAAGGGTTTGGATTTGTTAATTGGTAGATTACGATCACAGACAAATATCGACTTGAATGCAATGGAACCAATGATGGCAATGCCGAAATATCGCCATCACAGAAGCCATGAAACAGCAAGTCAGTGCGCTGGCGCAGATTTTTACAAGCATTGAATGCCATATGTTGTTTATTGATGGTGAAGTGCATAACTTAGGGTGGTGACTATGTGGAAAAATAGTTTTTTTTGCAGAAAGAATGTTTCCATGTTAATATTTGTTTTGGAGCAGCCTTTGTAGTTATTAGAATACTCTTTTCCTTACTGTCTTAGAAGTAAACCTGTCACATTGAAAAAGGAAGTCCAACGTGCAGGTGGAGCGGAGATGACTGCCATATAGTATTCGTAGAGACATCTCAGAAGAACCTGTCAAGCACTCATTTAAATCTCTGTTAATCTGTGCTGAAGTCTAGTAGACCTTTGTTTACTTCAGCTCTGAAGCTTCTCTGGTCTAGATAAAACATCTCCTGCTCTTAAGTCATTAGCAGACCTATGGAGCTCCTACAAAGCGGATATGCTAATCACAACCATAGAACCACGTACAGCCTGACAAGGAAGAGACAGGATGCATAAATGAAAGCAGCTTTTGGTTCTGTGAAAAAGAATGGCGAGACAACCTCTTTAAACTGCCATCACGAATAAACCTTTGCAAGTGTAACATATTGGGGAGTACTTACAATGCCGTGAACTTCTGCAACTTTCTCAATAAGGTTAGGCCTCTGTTTTTGGATAGCCAGGTAGAAAGCGTTGTTCAAGATGTCTTCATCATACAAAGCCATAAGAGCTGTCAGTTCAGAAAGCTGCCTAATAGCAGGTAAGTGATTTCAGTCATGTCTGCTTAACCATCTCTTCTTGATAACATGGACTGAAACGTCGGGGGTACCTTCTCTGTGCAAATAACTGTACTCCTGGGAAGACAGGGATAAAGTCATCAGTAAACAGGTATTTAGTGCATACTCCAATATATTTAATTATTCAATCTTTAACCCCTTAAGGGCCACAAGACGTCTTTGTTGACAGGGAAGAAGATAGCTGGCATGGGGGTCCTCTGAAAGGTGAAGCAGGGATTGGCTGACAGCCAGAACTCTGCTCTAATGGCTTGGATTAGAGATCCCAGCCATGGTAGATGCAGAGCGTACCATAGACATTTTATAAGGTAGACATCCGAATGTGTCATCGCCGTTACTGGAGGACGTGCAATCAGCCTAAATCTATCTAGTTGTCCTCAGAGGTGGTCGGGGACAGCCTACCATGGTGACCACAGTTAACAAGGACTCAGGGCTCTATATTAGAAAGGGAGATATAGAAACGGCTACTACATCCAAGGAAGGCAGCAGACACATAAATAAACCCACTCCTGACTGCTATGCCTGCCTTATACATGAAATTATCTTCTCACACTGATGATGCATCTCATTTTTTCACATGGAGTGTTAAATGAAAGAAAAATTGTTTTTCACCGTAACAATAAGTGAAGTGTCAATTGGTATCTTGTTTGTATTTTGAAGTAAAATGAAAAAAAAAAAAAAAAACATTCAAATTCCCTATCTATGGGGCAAAAGAAAAATCTCACATGGTAAACAGTGTAAAAAAAAAAAATAAGTTTAAAAAAAATGAGAAATTTGCCAAAAAAATAAGAGAAAAGGTTACCAATAAAAACTAAATAAAAAGTCATCCCGTAAAAAACAAGCTCACATACATCTACGTCAGAAAAAAAAAAAAAAATTAAAAAGTTAAAACTATATAAATTTGGTATTGTCATAATCGTAATAATCCACAGAATAAATTACAACATGTTGAATAGGGTGAATAAAAAAATAAAAATAAAAAAAGTCGGAATTATGGTTTTGTTTTTTTATTCCTTCCAAAAAGGAGTAAATAAATGTTAAGAGTAAAGACAAAAACCCTCAAATGGCTACATCAATGGACAAATTAAAGTTAGGCTGTGTTGCCACAGCAAAGTTAAAATACCACCGCCATTTTTTGTGCGCAGCTGCAGTAGAAAACCTATGCGGTCTGGACTACAGCATGGATTTTCTGTTGAAGTCTCCACAGCCTTAGGTACAGCCTTAGGTACAGTCGGATTTTTGGCGGATTCAAAATACTGAATCCGCGTAGAATCCAGTGCTGTGTAGACAAAGAATCGGAAGGGGGGAGGGGGTGAGGGGGGGGTTCGTTGAAAAGTCGCTCAGAATTTCAATGAGGAAACAACATGGACTGCCCAAGGCAAATTTATGCCTTGGGCACTTTATTATTATCAGCGCATTATATCATTGTTTTTCAGCGCAGCCATTACGATAATGCTCACATAAAATCAGTATTGTCTGAACAATGACGCAGATTCTACAGTAGGCACAGTGTAGATCACTGTACACTTGGTTTGGATGCAGATTCTGAGTGCTGAATCCGCATCAAGAATCAGTGTCCAAATCAGTCATGTGATCTTAGCTTTTCAGCTCCTGTAGTGTAATGATCAAGAAAATTAAAAGGAAAAAACCTTAGTCCTTAAAGGGAACCTGACACAGATTATGCCCCCCTTGCTGAGAACAGCTCAAGCTAGTGACAGACCTGCTGTTTCCAGCGCTGTGTTCCTTATTCCGTAAGATGCTGCAGTTATAGAGCATTTAATTCTCAAATCTTATTCATGAGCAGGTGTTAGCCCCACCCACCAAAGGATAGCCCCGCCCACTGACAGTTACTCAAATGTTTCTACCTATTCAAAGTAATAGGTTTATCAGTTGAGGTGGACGGGGCTAGCCTCAGATGGGCGGGTCATGAAAAGAAGATTTTTCATGACTCTTTTCTGGCTAAAAACTGCAGATTTTAGCATTAAATGCTCTGAAACTACAGCATCTTACAGAATAAGGGACACATCGCTGGAAACAGCAGGTCTGTCACTAGCTTGTGCTGCCCTCAGCAAGAGGGGCATAATCTATGTGACAGGTTATCTTTAAAGGATGTTCTGGGACCAATTAATGCTCGTGCGGCCGGGGTATGAGTTAAAAAAAAAAAAGAAGAGAAGCCTCATACTTATCTCCTGGACACTCCGATTCACTCCCGGGCCGTTTATCACATGCACATGACTTCTCTGGCCTGTAATTGGCTGAAGCGGTCACGAGAACCATGACAGTTCACGGTTTCAGCCGGGAGTGAGTGGGAGCGTCCAGGAGGCAAGTAGAGGTCTTCTCTTCTATTTTTACTCATACCCTGACAAAATGAACGTGCATTGATCTGTCCTGGAACACCCCTTTAAGGGGTTAAACTAGCCACAAAAATGACAGCATGAAGTGTGCAAACAAACGGAGACCATCTTGTAAATTATAAGAGGGTTATGTTACTAGCAGGAGGTAAACACGATCTTTTGATATTGTACAGGATCTCTCAGCAGGTTCCTTTTTAAGTTGCCAAAGTTATAACAGTTTTCTATGTACATCAGCTATAAACAGGGATACAAGTAGAAAACACTGGGCCATACAGCCAATATTAGGATAGGAAATTCCGCATCAGAACAATTAGCTGCCTCTATTGTAGCAATGAGGAATAATCATCACATTCCACCCTCATGCAACTGCACCCAACACACCACGCCCCTTCAAATGAGAAGCCCATAGCAGCTAATACAGCAGCACATCCACTTCTTCCAAACACATAACATACCCTGTTTCCCCAAAAATAAGACAGTGTCTTATATTAATTTTTGCTCCTAAAGACGAGCTAAGACTTATTTTTAGGGGATTTAAAGGGGTTGTGTCATTACAAGGATTGCCTTTTATGTTAAAGATCTTTGAAAAACAAGTCACTTTGCAATATGTGTCCATTAACAGTGTCCTACCTATTCTCAGATATCCCCTCTTGTATGGGCTGCATCAGCTCCTCAGGTCACTTTAGCTACAGATCTGTTCAATCTTTCATGATAGGCTGCAGCACTGGTTGCTATAGCTACAGCCCTGCAGCACTGGTTGCTATAGCTACAGCCCTGCAGCACTGGTTGCTATAGCTACAGCCCTGCAGCACTGGTTGCTATAGCTACAGACCTGCAGCACTGGTTGCTATAGCTACAGACCTGCAGCACTGGTTGCTATAGATACAGACCTGGCTTCTACTGCAGCCTAGTAGAAGCCAGTAAACACCCCCCCAAATTCAAAATGAAACCAACAAAACAGGACTGAGGTAAGATGAATTGATGTAGTGAGACAACCCCTTTAATGCCCAGGATACGACCTGTAGGTCAGGCATGCTCAGTTTCAGCACTAGGGGTTGGAGGCGGGTGAGTTATGTCTCTATAAAACATCAGACGATTGGACGGGCTTTAACTAAGATGTACAGGAGGCTGGAGACTTGTTTCTCAACATCCAGGGGAATACAGGGAAAGAATAGCCTGGAACAGATGTCAATAATGCATGATGGGAACTGTAGTTTGCTACCCACACACAGGGAGAAAAAAGGGAAATGAAAAGGAAATGATACATGCTTAGGATGTAAGATTTGTACTATACTGTGTGGAATAACCCCACAGCCACCTTTCAAGATTATTAAATGAATGCAGGAACACCCCTTTAAAAGTGTAGCGAAAGCTGGGACTGTTTTCCTGTAATGATCTTCTACTCCAGTCGCATTAAAAGCTGCATCTAGAATTCTGCTGGCTTCTGCTGCTTGGACTCCAAGCTATCAAAGCTGCGACCAGCGAAGAGGACGCAAGATCGCTCCAGATCAATATTAGAGAAGCAAACCAACCTAAAAGCAGGCGACTGTGATGATTACAAGAAATTCATCCAGGCAACATTTACACTTGTGATACGTGACTGACCTCACCGTCCGTTCTGCAGACAGCTAAGGTCTTCTCTAATATAGCGCTTACTCTGCAAAACAGCAGCTCATTATGCTCATCACCAGGAGATGGTTGGCTCCCCCCCCATGCAATGCTGGGACCTTCCTGCACTCAGGACTAAACCATGGTTAGTGATTTATGTACTGGATTGAAGATTGATATATTTTTTTTACGTGTTTGCAAGAAGACTTGTGCATTAAGGAAAACGCTACTGAAGAAAGTTCAGCAAGTTGTAAAGGTTATTGGTCATCACAGAAAGGTCTAGTCTGATATCCAAGAGCGGGTTGCCTAAGGTGAACCACTCGCCAGCACAGGATCCCTGTTAATTGGGGCAGCTGTATAATATCCTATTGAGCACATGGGGCCCTTAAAGGGGTTGTCTCATCTCAAAGTTTCATAGGATGCATGAATGAAATAATGCTGCTTTGCTCTGTCACTTCCTGGTCAAGCTGTCTGTAATTAGCATATGAGCTCCATTTGTTTCAGACTTCTGTTAATTAGATAAATCTTCTGCTGTCAGGACCAGGGAAGCTTCAGAGTTAAAGCAAACGGCAGTAATCACTGTCTTTTGTCTGAAAGATCAGATAACAAACAAGCTCTCACTGTACAGAGTTCTGTAATACCACAACCCCTGTGATGCCATCACTCCCTGCTATCAGATAGAATAAACAACAAGGGGGGGAGAAGTTCACAGGTCTCGTCTCTTGGGGTACCAGAGAGAGCACAGAAGGTGATAAAATCACTTGTAGCTCAACAAAAAAAAAAAAAGAACAACGCAATTTATTTGGAAAACATCTTCATTTAGTGTTCCCTACATGTTGAAACCTAATCTTTGTAGCGAGACAACCCCTTTTAAGTGCTAAGCAGTGAGACATAAGAAATGAGCCCCGTTTACACATTTAAAAAAAACAAAACAGTTTTTTTACAAATTCTAAGTGTCACGTAGTGCAATTCAGCTCTGCCAAATGGCTGAGAGGGTGGGGCATAAATGACAGGCTACTATAAAGCCCTCTGATGGACCGGTTTTAAAATTAAATTTACAGGGAACCTGTAAAGGTGAGGTTTGCTACTCTGAGAACAGACTACGGTAGAGGAAGAAAAGTGGAGCTCTGTGATATAAAGGTGTATATGGTTTCATGCTGAATTGCTGAGTAAGCAAAGAAAATCTTAAAAGTGAAACTGAAAGTATCGTTGACCCCACCCACATAGCCTGCATCCACACGGAAGAGGGTAATATACTGGTTGGATTCTAATTAGATTTTTTTGTTGCAGCTTCTTGGCACAGTTTTCAGATTTCGGGTGCCCCATTCAACTGAACAGTACTATAATCCGCCGTTTTTTGGGCAGATATAGAACATATTCTAAGTTTGGGTTTTTTTCCAAAACCATCGGTTTTGAAATCAGACCTCAGAAAATCCTAGCTGTGTAGACTACAGCTTGAAATTTCTATTGAGGTCCATGGGGATGATTATACAGTCAGATTTTTGTGGATTCTAAATACTGAATCCGCTTAAAAAATCCGACTGTAAACCATTCCTGTATAGACATAGCCATACAGTGGTTGACAGTTTGCTCTGTACACACTCATACAGGGAAAGTTGTCAAGCACTGCCTGTAGGCGGGGTAAGCAACTTCTCCAAAGAACAGTAAATTTTTGCTTTTTACTCAAATTCTGAATCAAACATATAAGCTTATATATCACAGAGATCAGCTTCTCTCTCTCTATCATATCTTGCTCTCAGAAAGGGGGCAGCATAAACCACCTGACAGGTTCTCTTCAAAAAGGGTCTGTCCACTTAAAATGCATTGCTTTTTTTTTTGGTTTTTTTTTGGAGCAGTGGGAGGTTATTTTGTTCTGGTTTCAGGCTACTAAATCAATTAAAAAAGTGAACATATCATTTACATCACATAGAGAATGCTGTAAAAACATCTCAAAAACTGCAGGCATAAAAGAGAAGCCTGCCATTTTAGGCTCCGTTCTATTGAAGTTGTAGTTACTGTTCGGAGTCCCAGAGTTCAGGTAGCCGATAAACTAAGGAATCTTGTGTACACAAGCAGGAGATAAGAAATGCTCTAGCTCTGAAAGGAAGCAAAATCAGAACAGCAATGTATTTAGTGATACTATTTATTTACATTTACCTACATGTTTAGCTAATAAATGTGGCAAGAATACACCTTTAAGTAGGTCGTCTACACACTAGCCGGCAGTGAAGCAGAGGCAGGCAGAGGCTGAAGTCAACAGGCCAGATAGTAGAAACTGCTGAGGGAGGGAGAAGAGAATGGTACAGCTCAGCCAGAAGTACAAAGAAATGAAAGTTAGGCTATGTCTTCACTGATGCAGGACCATGTTTTTTTTGTCACACTTTGTACAAAAAAACACGATCGCTTCTCGTTTTTTCTATTGCCGTCTATGGGGCTGAAGGAACGATCGTATCTTCGGTGCTTTTAAAAAAACTAAAAGCGCTGAAGATACGATCGTCTTTCTGTGCAGTGGAGACATAGCCTTAGAGAAAGAGAAGTGACAAGTTTTCCCAGGTCTGGTGGTGGAAGGGTTATGGAGAGGCCTGGGCCATCAAGACTTAGAATGGCATTCTAAGCCTGTAGTGGTGACTGGGGTAATGAAGGCCAAGTTACATTTGGAGTTGGGAAAGTCTGTTTTCCTGAACAGAGAATTCATCAGCATTTCTGGTTAGCGAGCGGGACTATTTCTGAATTTACCAGAACTACAGTACACACCACCAACGCATGCTTGTGGCGGTTAGTAGCTGTCGGGATCCTTCAGTAGTAGGAACTGGGCATACTCGACCAGACAGGAGAAAAAGCAACGTATGGCTGTAACTACTAGCAACAGGGGATATAAGTTACATCCACCAGGCTATGTAGGTAGGAGCGTTGTATACACCCTGTTAATTTTTGTCAATTTCACATATTTGTAAAGTTTGTTATTTTGGAAATATCTATTCAATGGGACATAATTTCACCAGAGACACTGCAGCCTTGGAGGTCGTAGCAGGCTTACATGGGTTGTCTCAATACAGACGTTGAGGACACATCACTAGGATGTGCCATCAATGTCCGATAGTCTCAGATCTCCTAAACAAGCCCCGAAACCTTTCCATTCTTAAAACGCAGCTGGTCAGGACTCCTCCACAGCCAAACGGTGATGTGCCGCACAACTCAGAACTCCCATTCATGTCTGCGTGAGAATCTGGACCACGGGGAAAGGTTTTTAGGGGTTTCTTTAAAAATCAGGACCCCGCAAACCAAACAGACACTGATTTGGGATAACCAAGCAAAGTCTGAAATTTAGCCCCCCAAAAACCCGGGCTCTTTGGCGACGACACCCACCAAAAAAACATCCCGGGAAAAGCAAACCCCATCCCAACTCCCCAAGAACTTGCCCTGACATCCACCTTACGACCCATTACATAAGCCCTGTCCCCAAAATGCCCCGAAAACCCCAAGAAAAGAAACCCTTCGTAACCCGGGCTGTGGAGTTGGCAACCAAAACCCCGACTCCCAAATTTCCCCCAAAAACCTCCAAATCCTTTACCCCCCAAACATTTGGGGCATTTTTAAATAACTTTACTGTATAAAAAAAGGTTAAAATCGGCTTTTTATCACTTTTTTTTTTTTAAAAAATAATCAAGGGTACTTAGTAGAACATTACACTGACAACAAAAAGGGGAAAAAATTTTTTTTGATCTTTTTAATGGAGAGAAGAGGGCCTTTTGGGGGGGGGGGGGTGGGGGGAAAAAAAATTTTGGTCAAGATATGAATTTAAAACTGATCCAGAGCCCAGAAGGGGTTTGGCAGTATTGAAAACCAAAGCCCGGGTTTCCCCCAAAAACCAAAAAAAATAAAAAAAAATTAACATTTTGGGTTTTTAGGGGCAAAACAAAACAAAGCATTAAAAGGGAAAAATCTCCAAAAACTAAGCCGAATTCTAAATACTTTCAATTTAAATTTTGGATAAGATAGGGAAATTACTGTAAAAAAAATTGGGTCTTTGAAAAATGCATCCCCGGAACCAACTTATTAAAAAAATTTTTTGGGGGAACAGGTCCCCTTTAATTTTCGGGCTCCCACTCCTGCAAAAAAAGGGACCGACCCACAGCCCAAATTGTATACACCCATTTTTTTTTACTTCGCACGCTTTAAAAAATTGAATGAATTGGGAAGCAAAAATGAAAATAAACCTTTTTTCTAAGCAAAACTGGCAATTTTAATTTAAAAGTCACAATCAGAAACACTTGTAAGGGATTCACTGGTCATGATCAATACAGAAATCGATTTTCGCCCGGTGAAGCGATTTTTCCTTTTCTTTACCCGTGGGCCGATGGCCGGAGGGAAGTAAGGGGTTTTTTTGGGTGCTTTCCGCCTTTTTTTTTTGGGGGAAAGGGGATTACAAATACAAAAAAACTCTGTAACCCTTACCCCGGCGGCAGCGCAGCCGTTTACAGAGAAATTTGGGGGAGTTTTTTAGCTGCTTTCCCTGGGACTGCCGGTTTTCCCATGAACCCCCCAATTTAAAAGTACCCATGACACTCTGTTTTTTTTTTTTTTTTTTTTTTATTTTTTTTTTGGGGATTTTTAAAGGGGTTGGCGTGGGGGAAAAATCCTCATTCCCCCCCACCAACATTTTCTTTTGGGGTTGGCCCCCGAAACAGAGGGTTAACCTCCCTATTGCATTGAGAAATGGAAAGGGAAAAAAAGCTTTTTAAAACCCTTAAACCCAAATGGGGTGAGCCGACACTTTAAAGGGTTTAGATTTTAAAAAAATTCCCCTTTTTTTGAAAACCGTGGTATTTCGAGGGCTCGGGGGAAGAAGGCAATTAAGATTCTTTGCTTTTCAATTAAAAGCCACAGTTTCCTTGGAAGGAATAAACCCATTTTAGAAATGAAGCAGATTCTAGTAATGTGCACTTTACAACCGGGGCCCAAAAACATCCACACACAGAGAGTCAGAGGCTAAAATTTAAAAATCCCGGGACCCTAAATGCAAAAAGTTAAAGGGGCCCCCCCGCACCAAGGGGCCGCGGGTCTCCTTATTTTGGGGGTTTTGGCCCCCGGGTTTGCCGGGGGGTTTTGGCCGGCCTAAAAAGGTAAAAAGTTTCAAAAAAAGGGTAAGATGGGTTGTTTTTCCCTTCCCGGGCCCCGGGGCTTGGCCCCCCTAAAAATTGGGGGGGAAATAGCCCCCCTTTTCCCAAAAATTAAAAAAGGGGCGTAATCCAACCCCGAATTTCTCCCAAAAAAGGAAAACCAACTTAAAAAAGGAAATTTGCCCGGGGCTCTAATGGAAAATTTTTCATGCCCATTTTTTCAAAAAAAATTTAGGGGTATAAAAAGCAACCCCCCGATAATTAATTCTATGGGGCCGGGGGGGGGGGCCCCCGGGGTTTTTAATTTTAAGTGGGATATATTTTTCCCCCAATTACCCGTGTGTACGGGGGCGGAAACCCGCCGGGCCCCCAAAACCCTTTATTATTTTTCCCCGCTTAAAAACGCCGGAAAAATTGGGCAGCCTTCCCCCCCCCCCGGGCGAAAATTTTCCGAGTGGGGAGAGGAGAGTAAAACCCAAAATTCTCTATGAGAACTGTGGATTACCGTAATTGAAATGGGACCGAATTTTTTCCCCCCTGATTCGCACAAAACGGCCGAAATTTCGGGGCTGAAATAACCCCCCAGTCCCTTGCCTTTTGGGAAAAAACCTTAAAAATTAAATTTCCCCTTTCATTGATTACCCTTTTTAAAAAAAAACCAAAAGGGTAAAGGCTTATTTAAAAAAAACACATTGCTGTTTAAATTTTTCTTTTTCACGCTAGGGGAAGAAAATATCTCTTTCTTTTTTTCCCCACAACCTCCCCAAATTTCATGAAAGGTTGAAAAAAAAACAAAGGCCCCATAGTTCAAACCAAGGGGGGGGAAAAAGGGGGGGGGGTGAAGACAAGGACATTAAGCACCCCCACCACTGGGTTAAAATTTCCTTGAGACCCCCCAAGGCAAAACCAATCCTTTCCATTTTTTGACCCCTATCCCTGACCCCAGACCTCCTCCCCGCCAGAACCCAAAATTTTACAAAATTTTCCTAAAACAATTTAAAAAACTTTTTGTTTTCCCGGAAGGTATCTAAGGGCCTTTTTTTAAACCCCTACAGGGTTTCCCCCGGACCAGCTCCTCAGGGGCTATTCCAAAAGATTCACAGTTCTTCAGTTGGGAAAAACGCTATTCTCCCTGGAAAAAGGGAAACCTTTTTACCCCTATTCGAAAGGAAAAGCCCCTTTTCCTTTTTTTAGGGGGTTCACTTGAAAAAAATTTCCTCCCCAAAACTTTTTTGTAGGGGCCATTTATATAAAAAAATCATGTTTCCCCCCGAACCGTCTTTTCCCCAAGACCTAAATAAGTTTCAAATTTTTTTCTAACCCTCCCAAAACGAAGATGCTTTCCCTTTATACTTTTGGGTTTTTTGGCTTTTTACCCTCTTTTCTAGCTTTTTTTACATCTCTTTCAATAAAAAAGGGGCCCAGAAGTTAACAGCATATTCTAAGGGGGAAAAGGGAAAAAAAAACACCCAATCCCTTTTTACAAAGGAGCTTAATACATCCTTGGGCCCGGCCCCCTCTCTCAAATTCCCCAAAGTTTGGGCGGGGATGTCCCCCCTGTTTGTTCCCCAAAAATGAAGGAACTTGTTTACATTACTTCCCGACAACCTTTTAAAAACCTTTTGAGCCTCAGCCTAAAACCGTTTTTAAAAAACCCTTTTGTCCCAAACCCGAACAGAAACAGCTAGGGAAAAGCAGAGCTGATATTTTCAATTTCAAGTCTTAAGCTGTTGGTTTTCTCGTAAAACAAGGGGGGACAAACCCCCTTTTAACCAAATTTTGTCCATTTATGCCTCCTCCATATTCTTACTGGGCCCTTTCCCTCCACTTTGGGGCGAATGGGGAAAGCACCACTGCAGCAGGCCCCAAGTTTTTCACTACCCCTCCACTCACTGTTTCGGAAGGTCAAGGCCAAATTTTGGGTTTTTTTTTTTTTTCCCCCAGCTTCTATACAATACTTAGAGGGATTTTCCAGGTCCCCATTTTTAAAAAAAGGGTAAAATTTCCCCAAGCATAAATTTTCAGGGACCCTTCCCCAAAAAACAAAATTTACCCCCCTTTAAATTCCCCTGTTTTCAAGAGCATAATTTCCCAAAAAAAAATGACGCAAAAATGGGGCTGATGCACTTTCTTTCCCCTTTTAAAAAAAGCGGGATTTTGTACGGTAAAAAGGGCCCCAAAGAATTGGGCAAGTCAATTTAAATGGGGACTAAAAAACAAAATTTCCCCTGCAGGGCATGGTTTAAGACTTTAAAAACGCAAAAATGAACACTGTTTAAAAATGTATTCAAACACAACTTTTCGTCCTGAGGGATCCCTTTTTCAAGATTTTAGTTTTCCAAACCCGATCCCCACTGAAAATCTTCCCCTTTAAAAAAGCGGGCAAATCTCTAATTAAATCTCCCCGTCAAAAATCCACACTGAAGCAGATAGGGTTTCAAACTCCCAAAAGGCACCCGAAAAAACATTCAAAACAGGGGCCCAAAAACATAAAAAATCACTCTCCCCCGTAAACCAACAGCATAAAAACAATCTTGCTATCCCTAATTTCCTACATCAAAGGGAAACCCAACAGCATGCAAATGGGAAGGCCCACAAAGGATGGGGTCCACACAAAAAAAAATTGAAAAAAACCCTCAGCCCCAAGAAGAATTAAAGTACAGACATCTTGTGCTTTCTCCCAGCCAAAAAGTTTTTTAAAACCCAAACAGGTTTTCTCCTCCCAGTTTCCCGTGTCTTTTCCACTGAAAGGGTTTTTTTGACAAAAATTTAAAACCCCCTTTCCCGGGCCCTCCCAAGTTCTTTATTCCCTTGTGTGAAATGGGGGGGGGGAAGTTTTTTTTCCCCCTTGCCCCCCAACCTCCGGGGGTTGGGCAGCTCCCCATATCTAAAACTGTTTTCTCCCCCCCTCCCCCCGGCTGCACAAGCACCCGTAATTTGGGGAAAAACCTTATAAAAACAACCAAAATGGAAAATTCAAACAAAAGGGGACAAAATGGCAGGGGGGGGAAAAGGGGCAGAGTGTAATTGGGGGCGTGTTTAACGGGTGGGGGAGGGGCCCGAGGGGTATGAAGGCTGGGGTTATACCCTGTGGGGGAGGGACAAGTTTATGAGGGTTGAGTTAAAAAACGGGTGTTGGGGAAGGGGGGGCGGGAAGTGGGATGAGGCTGTGTTTTTAAAGGGTGGGGGGGGACAGAGTTTAAAAGGGTTGTTAATAAAAGGTGTTATTTTTTCTGGGGAAACAAAAAGAGGTTAGTGGAAAACTTAACGGGGGTTTTACTTTTTTGGGGGGAGGGGCCCGAGGAGGGGGCTTTAAACCAAACACATGTTTAAAAGGTGGGGGGGAAGAATACAAATGGGGGGGAAAACAAGGGATAAGGGGGAAAAACCATTCGGGGGCGTCAGAGTCAGGGCGGCCGGGTTTCAAAAATTATTTTAGGAAAAAGGGGTGTTTTTTGGGAAAAAAGCCAGTTTGTGCCCCAATTTCCCCCAGCAACCGTGGGGCGGGGGTTTCCTTACCCGCCCCTGAATATGCCAAGCAAAATTTACTTGGGTTTCATTTTGTAACCCCCAAAGAAGGGGATGGGGAGGGGAAGCCAAAAATGTTTTTCGCCCTCATTCTTTAGCACAGTCAAACAGGGCTTTTTCCTCTGTGTTACAACCCTTTTAAAATTTGGGGCCCCTTTCCCATAAGTTTAAAATTTAAAAAATTAACTAGGAAATAAAAACCCCTTTAAACCCCCACTAAATGCCATTTTTTTTCTATGGGAATTCCGAGAACACCAAAACAAACACCGCCACTTTTAGGGGAAAAAACAAAAACCAAATGAAAAGGTGTTGCAAGCAGCACTGCTTCCCCCATTCTGAGCCCAACTTTTAGGGGCCCATTCCCAAGTTTTTGGGAGGTTCCCAAGTGGGACCTGCCCCCTATCAAACTTTTAAGCAAAACTTTAAATAAGGTCCCCAAACAAACGGTGGGAACAAACCCCCTTAAAGAAGCAAAGCATGGCCCCCTCAATTTATTTCCCTAGGTCCAAACTAGCCAACATTTCACTATGCTAAACTAAAAAAACAAGAAAAAAAAAAAAAAAAAAAAAAAAAAAAACCCGATTTCTTAAATTCACAAATTTTTTCAAAAAATTTCTTATGCAACCCCCCCCTTGCAACGGGAAAACCCCCAAGGCGGGTGGTCCTACTTCTATTTTTCCTCTCCCCAAAAGTCAAATTCGACTTCTCTTGGGTCAACAGACCTCCAAATACAAAAGAAAAAAAATAAAAAAAAACCCCCCAACCTTTCAAGCAAACTGCACTGGGTATAACAACCGTTTAAGGTTTGGGGGGGGGTGCAAAATAACCAAAATGGAGGCATCCCCTTCCCTCCCTAAAATTAAAAACAATATAGGGCCCAAAAAAAATTTAAAATTCGCACAAAAAAAACCCTTTCCCAAAAAACCCCAATGTAACCTGGGTGCCCCTTTGGGTTTTCACCTATACCCCATACAATTTCCCAAAAACCCTTTTCAACCCTATCGGGAAAAGGGGAAAACAAAAAAGGGAAACCTCTAAAAAAGCATTTAAAGCCATCTATAATACATGGAAAAAAAAAATTGCAGCTGGGCACAAGTACACACAAGGAATAGCAGCCAAAATAGTTGTTCTATTCCGTTCAAGGAAAGTCCCCTTTTCCTGGATCAAAACAATTTACAAAAAGAAAAAACCCAAAAAAAGGATCCAAAGCACTGCTACCGCTATCACAAATAACCAAAGCCCCAAATATCCGAATAGTTTTACAGAAAAAATACAATTTCCCCCTCAGGACAAAAGGCGCGCCTCCATCCCTTATTAAACACAAATCCCTTTAGAAAACAACTGCAAATGCTAAAAAGATAAAACAATTTAAAGACGCACTTTTCAGCGCTTTGCATGGCACAGCACAAACAAAGGAAAATAAATTTTCCCCCCTTTTTCTCCCAGAAATTTCCCCGCACCTCGGGAGCCCCCCCATTTGACAAAGGAAAAAAAAAATAAAAAAATTTTTAAAAAAAATAAATTTTGCCCCTTAAAAAAAGAAGTGGTTTCTTTCCAAATCAAAAAGGGGCGAACAATAAAATTTTACATCTCCAGGAATAAAAGGGTTATAACCCGAATTCCCAAACCATTTCGGTTTTTTCCCTTTTAATACCTCTGCCATTTTTAAAAACAAACTTTTTAAAATTTAAAGAATAGAAGTGCCTTTTTGGGGTGGGGGCCGGAGCCCCGACAGGGAAAAGGACAAAATTTTAAACCCGGGGGTTTTGTTTGGGTTTTGCAAAGGGTTTGCAGTATACAGGGAGTTCCCGGGTTAGGAAAGGGAAAAGGGGGCTGTAGGGTTTCCCTTTTTTAATTGAATTTGAAAATTAAAATTGGAACAAAATAAATTTTTTTCAAGTTGGGGTGGAAAGCGGCACTTTTAGTTTCCCCCAACCTCAAATGCCAGCATTCCAACCACCAAATTACTAATTTTAAAGGGTGCTTTTATTAGAAAAAGATGTTTTAAAAAGTGCAAGGGGCAAAGCTGGAACTTATAGGGTTTCCCACAAATTTCGCGTGGAATATGTAACAAAAATCTAGCATGACAAATGGGAGCAGAATTTTTTAAAAACATGTACTAAAACCCCAAACCATACAAAAAAAAAAATGTCTGGCAGGGGATGCTGGCAGGGGGTTTGTTTTTACATCAGCTCACGCTGGGGGCATGAAAAAAACAGGGCCACATGCCACAGGGACACATTTTAAAAAACGGCCCAATCAAACCACCAATACAATTGTACATGTTGGGGGGTAGCAAGCACACTTATAGGGTTCCCGAACTTCCCAAAAACCACATGGGCCCACATGGGTTCCCCATTAAATACGCTGAAGGCAGCCAGCACACAGTGGAGGAGGAGTGGGAGGGGAATAGAAGGGACCTGTAGCAAAGGACCTGTGGTGCCAGGGCCAACCAGAGCGGTGTGAGGGAGAGGGGGCTGGGCTTAACAGGGGGGGGCAACAGAAAGACTAAAAGGGGGTTGGGGGGCAGAAAACAGTGGTAAAAAACCCGCCCGTTTCTGCAGGGGCCCGGGCCCGGGAAAAGAAAGTGCATAGTATTTTGTTGTTCTGATTTTTTTGGGGGGTTACCATTGTGAAAAATTTGCACACAGGACCAAACCCACAATCCCTGTTTTTAACTAGGAGACCCGTTTTTTTTGGGTTTTTTTTGGGCCCCCATGTAATTTTGAAAGTGGGAAATCCCCAAAAAAGGGTTTTTTTAATTTAAAATTTCTAAATTATGGATTACAAAAAAATGAAAACTCCCCAACTACAGCAAAAATCATCCCCCTTTGTTACCCAAACTTCCCCAGACAAGACCCAGGAGCGAAAGGGGTTTTTTGGGGTGAAACACTTCTTATCGATGACAGGGGAAAATAAAAAGAGTTTTTTAAAGGGACCGGGGAAAATTTCAGTCTGAGGGGGTTTTCTTGCTGTAAATTGAGAATCCACTTTTTGTACTGTTTAAAAATTTTTGTTTTAAATTTTGAGACCCCCCCCGGAAATTTATTTACCACCCCCCTCCCCTCCCCCCCTGCAGCTTCATCCTTCACGCGTGAATTGTAAAATATTCGGCCCCCCGCCCCCTAAAAAAAGGGAGGAAAAGGTGTCCCCGGGAAATCCCCTTTAAAAAACAAGACTAGTTTTGAACTAACCCAAGGCTGTCTGGGGCCCCCGGTAGATTGCAAAGCATGTTTTATTGTGGCGAAACGGGCCCCCGGGTTTGGGAAATAATGGGGTCTCGAGGGGATTGAAAGCCCAAGATGTGACATATCTCAGGTGTGGTGACACTAGGGTGTCTGAACTCACTAGGGGTGGGACCCCACTTGAGTACCCAGCACAATGCTCTGCACTTCACTTCCCATTGAGCTCACACTTCAATTCCCCTGGCCTTCCCGCCAAGAAATTTTGAGGAACTTTTTTAATCCCGACCGATTTCGGGCTTATTTAAATGGGGGACATTCATCCCTTTTTTTAGGCACTGGAAATTTTTAAAAAGTGGTTTCACATTTGGGACCCTGCTGAGGTGTAGGGGGTGGAATGTGTGGACATCAAGTTTCTTTCCTCTCTGCAACCCCAACTCTCTACAGAGAAGCAAATCTTGTTTTCAATCTTCTTGTTTGGAAAACTCGACCTTAAACATAAAAAGGGATGGTGCGTCTAAAACTGCCCCCCGCATTAATAACATAAATTTCACCGCTTTTTGGTTTTTTTTGTTCAAGGCGGCCCCCCTAGGCGGCAAATAGAAAAGGGCAGCCCGCAGTCCCCACACTCTCTTTTTTTTCTGCTCGTCTTTTTGGCACCCCCCGTATTATACAACATGTTGCTAGTACCCCCTTTCTTTTATTTTTAATTTTCCCCTTCCCCTACCAAAACACAATAAAATAAATACCCTCAGTGTTTAAATGAGAGACAATTCAAAACCTCTTGACCAACTAGAATACAAGACTAATTAAAGAGGGGAAAAAATTTGGGCCCCCAAAAATAAAACTTTAAAATTCTATTTCGAAATAATTAAACCTTTTCCTAAAAAACCAAAGGGGAAAAACGGGTTTGGGTTCCCCCCACTAGTATCCCTAAATTGGGCCCCAAAAACCCCTAAAGATCCCCCAAGCAAAAGCAAGAAAAAAAACAGGGCAATCGCCCTATAAAAAGCGGCCTCCACAAAACCCAAAACCCATACAAAAACTAGCCCCAGCAAACCCCCATGGTCCCTATTCCCCGACAAAGTTTTTTACCACCAATAACCTAAAAAGTGAATCTAATTCCCCTTCAGGGGAAAGGGTTTTAAAAAAAACTAGACCAAGACTAAAAAAGCCTGTAAATTAAATTGTTAGGGCAAAAAAAATTACCTGGTGCTTTCGAAGTTTTGTGAATCACTAAAATTTTTGGATATTACTTAAAAGTTTTTAGTATTTCACCCCTATTTAAAAAATCTCACAACCTTTGATCCCACAAAAAGGAAAAAAAAACCACAATTTGGAAAAGAAATCTAAAAAACATCCAAACCTAGATTATATAAAATAAAAACAGTTCTCCAAAACAAAAAAAAAAAAAAAAAAAAAAAAAAAAAAAGTTTAAATTTAAAAACAGGAAGAACCACCCAAATGTCCGTTTGGGACCAATCACTACCCCCGTTAGAGTGGCCCCGCTCCGGGTGATTAAATGAAGGGGACGCCCGCCTTCGCAACGAAACACGGGGTATTTAAAAAACGCGCTCAAAGGGGCCGCCGTAACCTAACATCAATGGGGGGCTCCCAGAACCAGAAAGTTGGGACGGAAAAGGGCCCCCCAATTTTCTTTGGATTTCGAAGGGCTGTTTTATTCAGCCCGCTTCAAAAACAGAAATTCCCCGGAAAAAACCTCCAAACCCGGGGGGGGTTTAAAAACCGGGTTGGGAGTAAACGAAAATAAAAAATGGCAGGCAAAAAGGGCCCGTTATGGCACATAGAAAAAAGAAAGGGAACAATAATTAAATATTTAGACAGCACTGATGAAAAAACATTCATTCATTAATGAGAGTTAAGCATCAGTGATCCCAGCGAGCTTATAAAAAACTGCTGAAATCAACATGGTCCTTAAAGGGGTTTTGCCACGAGTAATTTTTCCCTGGGATCCCCCAAAAAGGGTATTTTTAAACCCCTTTTCTAAATATTTTGGGGTTACAAAAAAATTTCAGCCCGAGAGAGCTACAAATTGGCCCTTAACCCCCCTTTAGTTACAAAAAAATTGCACTAATAAAAACCAGCAGAAAACAAAAGGGTTTCCTTTGGGCCCGGCTTGTGGGAGAGAACCCTTCTTTTCTGATGAGAAAAGGGGGGAAGAAGCTTTCAAAAGGCCCCCAAAATAACTGTCTTTTTTTAAAACAGAACCCCCTAGTTTAGTGGGGATTTTTCTGAGTAGATCCCGCTTTATTTTGATGACAGGGGGCAAAGAAGGAGCTTTCAAGCTGCGTGGAGAAAAGGGGTTTTTCTTTTGCAAAACAGAATCCCCCAAGGGTTTTAGTTTTTTTATTATTTGAGGGGAACAAAATTTCACACGAAACCCTTTTTGCAGGCTTTTGTGGCCCCTTTAAATTTTCCCTTTTCCTCTCCGGGTTTATCATTGGGTTGTTTTCATTTGCTTTTTACCAAAAAAGGGGAAGTCCTGCCAAACCCCTTTTTGGTTTCCTTGGGGATTTTTGTTTTAAATAAAGGGCCCCAAAAACCCTTCCTTCTGTAAAAACTGTTTGTCCCCAAAACACCCCCCCCTGGATATGGAAACAACAATTGATTTTCCCCTTTTCCCTCCGAGACAGGGTTTGCAATTACCACGGGGTGGAATGCAAAATGTTTTGAGAAACGAAATCTCAAAGGTTAAGGCGTACATCGCCCAAAATTATCACCGGTTTTGGGGGCCAATTGCTAGTTTTTTCCCGACATATGCCCCAAAGGGGCAAGATAAACCCCCAAACAAAAGGGTTTTCAATTGATAAAAAAGTCAGATAAACAAAAAATTTTATTTCCAGTACCCCTCAAAAACGATGATTTTTTCCCCTAAAAATACAAAAGGGGCAATCCCCACACTTTAAAAGCCCCTTTTGGGGTTTTTTTTTTCACCACAAAATTTTACTGACGAAAAGAATATTTACCCAAACACAAATAACAACGCCCCTTTTAAAAAAAAAAGAGGGGGAAAACACCAAATGGGCCCCTAATCAGGGTAAAATTTTAAATAACCCCAATGACGTCTTAAAGTTTTCTTAATCTCGGAACCCCATACAAAGGCCCAAATTAAAAAGTCCACCTTTGATCATTAGGGGGATTTCAGAGCAAAAGTTCATCGTTTATTGGACAAACATATGAAACCTTCAAGGATTAATTCGGATCCCCCTTTTGGCCAAAAATCGTTCTCTCAATACAATGTCAAAAATACAAGAAACGACTGCGGTTTTTGCGCAAAGCCTGACAAAAAATGTGGTCCTCTCGAAAAAAACAGCCGCTCTCGGCCTTTTTTGTCACATTTAAACCTAGAGTCAGGTCTCCTCTAATCGGCAAAGGGGAACCTGTAGTAGCCATGGCCAAGGAAAAGGAAAAGGTTTTAACCCCCTTAACGACCCCCCCCGCCACTTTTAGACGTGGTGGGGCGGGCGTTTCTGCACAAAGTTTAAAAACTCGCTCAGAATTTGGGGTTTGCGGCGCCCGGCACCACGCTTTGCGTGGGTCAGGGTTACTACACAATCCCTATCCCGACCCCTGCGACCCGGGAGGGAGGAAACCTCCGCAACCCGGTGCTTTAAAAACCCCTTTTATTTCGGCGGTGCAATACCCAGCGCAAACAAAGGGATCCCCTGCTCTGTCGGTGATCAAACACCGTACCCACAGAGCTCAGGGAACCTCACAGTCACCCGGGGACCTAAGGGGGCTCCAGAGCTTTCTGTGTACTAAGCCAGTACCAGGGCACACGTGTGGGTCCTAAAAAACTGCCTGTTCAACAAAAGAGATTAAAAGTATTGCATATAGAATAGGGTAAAATTACAATGGGAAAAAAAAAAAATAAAAAAAAAAGTAAAACAGTTCTCCCTTCAGGGGGTTAAAAAAAAAAAAATAAAAAAAAAAAAGGTTTAAAAAAAAATAAAAAAAATTAAAAAAAATTTAATAAAAATAATTGTGCAAAATTCACCACAAAAAAAACCTACACATACTAGGTTCCCCGACCGTAAAACCTGTAAAATTAATCTATATTTTAAAAGTGTGAAAGGGAAGGGTGAAAAAAAAAAAAAAAAAACTGCAATTATTTTTTAAAAGTGAACTTAAATTTCTCTAAAGTACAACTTTCTCGAATAAAAGGGGGGGTATAAAATGACATTGAAAAAAAAAAAAAAAAGTTAAAACTGTTTAAAACCAAGGGGGCAAAAAAAAAAAAAAAAAAGCGGTCTTAACTACTTTTCATGCCTGGGGCTTAAGGAGATAAAGGGGGCTCTTGCAGGTTTTTTTTTTTTTTTTTTTTTTTTTTTTTTTTTTTTTTAAACACATTTGGGGTAAAGGCCAAAATGGGCTTTCCAAAAAAAACAGAATTCTAGAATGCATGTAGACCGACGTGTAAAACCCCTATAAATACACATTCGGCTGTGTGTGAAGGGGTAAAATAGCAATGACCACTGAAAGGGCTTGTTCACACGGCAAAAAGCGGGAAGTAATTCGCCCCCAATTACCCCTGTGGAGGGGTGGAGCGGGGGGCTGGGGAGTACGGGGGGCCGGCAATTCGGGCCCATAGACATTATACCGCGGCGCGTATACTCCACTGGAAATTACATGTCAATTATCTCCGCCCGGCGGTTTCCCGGAGGGAGGGGAGCGAAACCAAAGTTTTGAGAACTGTGGTTACCGAAATGACTGGGGCGTTTTCAGCCGAAAATTTGGCACTCGAAAATTTAGGACCAAATACGGCCCATTTTTAAACCCCGTGGAACATGGCTAATGGTCTAACGGGCGTCAACTTTTTACCCTTGTTAGGGTAGTCACACAACATAATTTTGAAGTAAAAATTTAGTTAAAAATTTTATTAAAGTTAGCGAAATTTTTGGTGTTTTAATCGCCCAAAATTATGCCCCCCAGCTTTTTGGGGATTTTACTTGTTTAAAGGCCCCCAAATTGCAAGGCCTTTTTTTTACACAGTGAAAATAATCCCTTCGCTCCAAAAACGGGGGAATATGCTGCAATTTTAAAATGGGGGAATAATGAAAGTTATGAAAGCGGCATTTTTTTGGGGTGTTTTTCAGGAATGAGCCAAAAAGCTAAAATTCGTCGTCGAAAAACCTAAAAGGGAAAAAAGTCAAAAAGGATATTGAAAGGCTCTAGGCAATGAATATTCAAGTATTTACATTCTCACGTAATTATCGGGAAACTTGGTACTCGGTGAGCATTTGCCACACGCAGTCAGATGTTAAAGGGGTTGTCTCGCTACAAGGATTAATTTTTATGTTAAAGATCTTCAAAACAAGTAATTTGCAATAGGGGGCCCCTTTGCTGGGCCTACCTATTTCCCAATTTTCCCCCTTTTTTTGGGTGCATAGATCTCGGTTCTATACTAAGACCTGTTGATCTCTCCCGTGGTGACAGCGATGGTCGCGTGCTACATACCTGGTGTCTCAGGCTTTTCATGCAGCAATAGAGAAATAGTAGCCAGTAAACCTAAATTTTCAAAAATGAAACCGGAAAAAGGATGGGGTTTAGTGAATCATGTATGAGAAACCCCTTTAAGACGTACAGAACTGACCACTGTAATGCATGGAGAATTATGTATTATATGAAGCATGGATAATAGGGGCTTTTTAGAGCTGATTATCAGGCCAAGGTAAAAACCCCACTGCGCATTTTGTGAACTTTTGTTAATGGGGAAATTTTTGGTGAGTGGAAAAAGGGAAACCCCCGCGAAAAAACAGAGTGGAAGCGGGTAAACCCACCATTTTCCTTTTAATGTAAGGGTTTGAACCTGGCTATAAGTTTCATAAGGCTGTTTCCGGAAAAAAAAACCCCCCCCCCAAAAAAAAACAAATTTTTTTTTTTTGTTCTACCCAAGCAAAAAAAGAACATGCTCTTTTCCCATGGGGGTTTCCCATCCCAAAGTCCCAATTGAAATGGGCCAGCGGGAAATCTGACCATATTTTTTTGTTTTCAAAAAGGCCAAAAAAAAAACCCGCAAGTGGGCGATGTTACGTTTTTGGGACCCCAAATTTTTAAAACATAGGTTTTAAAATTTAGCCAAAGGGTGGTGGGGGAAACGCTACAGGGAGCAGCTAAAAAAACAAAAAAACAAACCAGGGGCTCCCAAAGGGGTCTTTTATAAAACATGAACACAAACTGGGGAAATAAAGGCCCCTGAGCAGAGGGTGGTAACCCCACCTCTGCAAACCAAAGTTGAATTGGCAGAAAAGGTTTCAATTTCACAGGGGGGATTAATCGGCCCTTGTGATTGAAAAAGGGGGAGTCATTTTTTCATTTTTTGGAAGAAAAAAATTCAGAGAAAAAAACCCCTTGCAAACCATTGCTGGAAGAACACGCTGGTGGTAGCACGGTTATTGTCTGGAGAATGTTTTCTTTTGGCCCTTCCCTTTTGGGCTACTCATCCATGGAGAAGGCATTTCTTATTCTGATTTTTTAGTTTTCCCTTTCAAATTCCCCAAAACATGCCAATTTGTTTTTTCCCCCGGGCAGATGGGATCCCCTTTTTGTGAACAATAAGAATTTACCCCAAAAGCTTAAAAAATGCCTAATATTCTTTTGGAAAAAAACAAAGGGCCAGACTCCCAAAAACTACCAAACAACCCAATTCCCCAGAAATTGAAACATTATGGGACCCAAAATCGTTTGTCATGTTGATTCCATGGATCCTTCCCCCTGGCACCCTTTAAACAAAAGTGGGAGGGTTTCTATTTGGGTCCAGTACCCGTGACAAACCACAGGGCCTTACTGATTTAAATCTAGGGCCCCCGTCCCCAGGGATTACTCCCGGGGTATTAGTGGTGGTCATTATAATGCGACTCGCATATGTATTTATGCCATAAATGAATGGTCATAAAGGTGACTTCCTTTTTCTTGAAGTTTTTTGCACGCAACTAAAAATGACTTTATTCCCAAAAAAAAAAAAAAAGGGTCCTTTTTAGGTACTAAACTGGGGGAAAGGGGTAAAATAGTGATAAATTTTTAATTTGAAGTCTCCGGGGGGGGGATTTAAAAACACAGTAGTTTGTTATACTTGGGACCCTTTCCAAAGAAAGAAGTTTGCTGGTAATAAAAAGCAGTGTAATTGCCTTGCAGTGAAAAAAAAAAACCAACCCAACAAAAAACACTATAACTGCAAGTGTGAAAAAAAGCCCAGGGGCCTAAATTGCGGTCCCCAAATCCATCCCCTGAAGGGCCCAAAGAATACTTAGGGAGTACCGCTTCCCTAAAATACACCCGGCCCCACAGCACCCTTTTCCGAAAGAGCATGGGGTCCCCTAAAAAAACCCGTTTCCCCCGCCCAAAAAAAAAAAAAAAAAAAAAAAAAAAAATAAAAGACCTATTGCAAAATTTTTTCAACCTTAAAAATATAAGGCCCCCCCTAAAAAAAAAAAACCTTTAGCGGCTTCATTGCTCCCACCCAAAACCCCCCCAACATTTTTTAAATTTTTGCAATCATTTAGAAAGCCCCCACACAAAGTAACCCCTAGGGGGAAAAAGGGCTGTTTAAATTTAAAGGGGGGGTCTCACTACAAGGATTTTTTTTTATTTTTAAAGGGATCTTTGCAAAAACAATTCATTTTTGCAAAAAGTGCCCATTAACAGGGGTCCTACCAATTCCTAGATATCTCCCTTTAAGGGCCCTGCATCAGCTCCTTACCCCACTATAGTTTCAGACCTTTTTGGACCTACCTATGGGCGCCAAAACGGGTTGCTATACTACGGGAACCTGGCCTCTGCACCCTAGGGGGAAGCCAGTAAACATGCCCCTCAATTCAAATGAAACCAAGAAAACGGATTTAAAGGAAAATTGAATCCATGTAGTGAAAACAACCCCTTTAAGGAAAGGGGCTTGACACGAGAGTTTGGGGGCCAAATGTTCTAAAAGAAATTCACAAAAATTTCAGGGTTTGGAAAATTATGATTTTTCCATAGATATGACATGACTGCCTTAAAATAAATGTTGTTTTTAATTTTTCCTAAAACCGGGAGGGTTAAAAAAAACAAAGCGTTGAACCAGGAAATAGAATCACAAGGAAAGTGTTTTTTTGTTTAACAGGCTACAGTAAAGAAAAAAACCCTTTTGATTTTTTTCTTCAACAATAAGGGGTAAAATTCTTGTTCAGGGAAAAAAAACCCTCACCAAAAAAAAAAACCCAGAGCGTCTTAGGAGAAAAAAAGGTCTTATTTTGGGGGAAACAGGAATGACAATTTTTTAGCTGTTCCCCGCTCCGGGGATAGAAGAAATTTCTCACACAATCCCTTTTAAATTTCCCAGTTTTCCCATTTTGGGCCGGCAGCTTTAACCCTTTCTAAGAAACAGGGTTTTAAAAGGGGGAACTCCAAGGGGCTGCAAAGAGTATTCTATTTCCTTTAACAGGAAGAAATAACCCCAAAACACATAAAAATTGCTTCATGTGCCCCAGAACCCCCAACACAAAAGGAGCTATGCATTTCCTTTTCCTTGAACCCTGTGGCTTAGAGTAGTCACCCCATGGCCATGGTCATAAAGCAGCTACAATGTAACTCTATGTAAACAAATGAAACCATTGCAAGTGATATCAACAACCCAAGTGCTTGGAGCTCCTCCCAGTGCGGGGCCCTATGGCCCTTCAGCCTTGCACCCTGTCACATGACCCACATGAAGGTCGCGGTAATGAAAGTTTGTGTACTCACTCAGCTCGGGGACATCCTGCTGCCCACTCCTCCACTACAGCCGCTCTCCTTTACCCCAGCTCTCCGGAGCGCCGCACTGAGCTGAACAGACAACACGGAAGCCAGCCAATGAACACGTGTCTAAACGTGAGTGACGTTCCTTTCAGCCAATAAGAAGGAGCTAGGGGCAAGCCAGTCAAATACTGGAGCTCTATAGAACGTGGAAGCGACAACGTCATTGACAGGCGATGACAGCGGCCATCTTTGATTCTGGAAAACAGTATCTTACGTTGTGTCAAAAAACCGATAGAAACGGATTTATTATGGAACACCCAGAAACTGTGCCAAAACCTTATAAGAAACCCAATACACCCCAAGGGAATGTATCAGAAAACCTCTGCGTGCAATCCAAAAAAGAAGAGGCCCCGGGTAAAGAAAAAAAAGAAAAGGGGGCCCACTTTTGGGTGTAGTATTTCCAAAACGGAAAAGCCACTTAAATGGACACTCCCGTCAGAAAGGAGTATTTTTGTTAAAACCAATTTCCAGGAAAACCATTTTTTAAAATTTCATTTGTATTAAAATATTGTCCTTTTTTAATTCGGGGAAGGTTATGGGGAGGGAAAATTTAAATTTCTTATTTTCTTTGAAAGATGCTGCTTATATTTTTGTAGTCTCATTACAAATAGTAGGTAATGACGAGCGCTCTGTTGGTCTCTGGACAGGGATAGGTAATATTAAAGGGAAAACCCGTTAGCTACTTTAGCAACCTCAACGTGGCAGGGATGAAAACTGCAGGGGTTTCCCGAACCAAACCCTTTGTGTTTCACCCCGAAACAAATTTCCCCGGTAAAACCCCTATGAAGTTTTCTCGGGGGCAGAGAGAAAGTCCTGTACATGTGCGGGGTTCTCCCCCCCCCCTCAGCTTGGGCTGACAGCTCTCCTCCCCCTGTTTGGCTATAGGGGAGCGTGGTCAGCCCAACGAAAGGGTGCGGGGAGAACCGAACATCGGGCTCATCTACCCGCTCATCCGGAAATCCCCAAAAAACTCCCTGCACCGCGAACCTTTCTGGGTTTTTAACCGGAACGCCGGGGAAACGTTTCGGGGTTTAAAAAACACAGGGGAAAGGGTCGGGCCAAACCCACAGCTATTAAAAACCGCCTATCGTTCAGGCCAAACATAAGTACTGACAGGTTCCTTTTAAAATAGCCCCCAGTCAATGACAAGAGCTATACATGAAAGGATAATTTGGGGTTCACATTTTTTGCACCTGGGGTTTTTAAACTATCCTGCTGGGTAATGCAAACAGTAAAAAAAAAACCATACAATTTGGCACAATTGCTTTTTCAATAGTGAACATTTTTTTCTGTAGGTTCCCCCTTTTAAAAAAAAAATTTTTAAAGGGCCTCGCCTTTTTTTAATGCCTTTGGGTTTTCATGAGGCCCAACTCTTTGACTACTTTCTATAACCCCCTGCTGTTTTTATGGTTTTACACTACTACTGCACCAGGGGGGAAGAGTATTAATACATCGCACAGGGGATAAAGGAGTGTAATTTCCAGGTTCTAAGCTTCAAAGCAGGAGCTATTAGGCGCTGGATTTACCAAAGGAATTTATTTATTTTTAATATTGTGGGGAGGCTTTGGTGGCTAAAACATTCATTTAAAAAAGTATTTTTATTTTTAAAAATGACTCGGTGTTAAACCCAGACAAAATTAAAAACCCAAACATAAAAAAATATTGACGCGTTCCCCGCGTACAGCCGCCTTTTAACAGAAGTAAAATTAATTTAAAAAAACACTTTGGGGATATATAATGTTAACAATACATACATTGGTTGTTGGTTTTACAGGTAAAGACCCTGAACAAAAGGGCGGTTTTAAAAGAAAGAAAAAATTATTTGGGCAAGGAAGGTCAAACCGATGTGAAGACGAACGGAAGAAGAGAAAGGGGATGACCCGGGGGTTAACTAAAAACCCCCAAACACCCAATCCCTTTAAAAATTTTGCCAAACAACAATAAAAACAAAAAGTTGGAATTTTTGTTGGGTGGAAAAAGTTTCTGTGTGTAAAATGCCCAAAAAAGTGATACTCCCAGGTGGCAAAAGATAAATCACCCACAAAAGTGTTTTAAACAAAAAGTACGGAAGGGTTTGTTTTTAAACAAGAGTTTGGAAGTGAAAGAAGAATAGCCCCCCCCCCAAAGAAAAAAAAGGGGGGGCAAATACAAAAGGGGCCCCTTTTAAAAAAAGGGTTTTTATTTAAAAAAAAAGGGCGCCAAAAATTGAGGAATAAGGCGGTAAAAAAATTTGATTTCCCCAAAGGCGTATTTTTTTGGAAAAAAAAGGGGGACTTGAATTTTAACCAAAGGGATGTAAGGGAGAAAAAATGGATTGGGTTTTTGCTAAGCGGGCCCTTTAAAATCGGGCCAATCCCCTTTGGGGAGGTCTGAAAAGGGGAACGAAAATTTTCTTTATTCCGGGGGGTTTCCGGGTGGACCAGCGTACCAAAAAGGGGTATAGTTTAAATCTGGGTTTAAATTACAAAAATTTTCTCGAAACTAACAATTTTTTAAAAATTAAACCCCCTATTAAAAAAACCTCCAACTAAAATTTCCCTTTTCCCAATTACAACAGAAAATCATAACACCCTTTTTAAAAAGATGCCCCAACCCCCGAGGCTCGACAAAAAAGAAAAAAAAAATTCATTTAAATTCCCGAACCCAGTCAACCTTTTTTCCCATTAAACCCCCAAAAATTCACAAACATCTCACCGCCCCCCCCGGTCGACCTAAAAATTTCAGGGATCAATTCCCTCCCACAAGCAGTTTTTCTCACTATTTAAAATTTTCATCTACAACCTTTTTTCACAAATCGCAAATTTATTAAAAGGGGTTTTGGGCAAAATTTTTCCAAAAACCTATCAGAACTTTTCCCCCTAATCCAAAATTTCATTCTGATTACAGCGGATGTAGCTTTATTATATTCCAATACCCCAAAACCATAAAAGGGAAACCAATGTGTTTAAAGGGTATATTAAACACTGTCCAAACCCCTTTCTTCCAAAAAAAGAATTTCTCATCAAAAGGGCCCAGGGGCAAAAATTAAAAAAAACAATTTTTTTCATCACCAAAACGCCCTCCCATAAGGGAGATTCGAGGCAATGCCAAAGGGGACCAGGTTTTTTCCCCTTTTTACGCAAAAATTTTTTGGGGGCGAAAAGAAAGAGTACAAAACAACCAACTTTTCCCCTTTTTTCCAAAATGTTTCTCAAAATAAGAATAAAATAGATGAACCCCCTCTTCATTTGGGTCAGGAAACCCCCGAACTTATTTCCCATTTTTCAAACCCTTTTAAAAAAATAACAAAGAAAGGGAAAACCCCCCTGTTGGGAAAAACCAGCAAAAACTCCCAAAAGATTTTTTGGACCTTTAATAAATCCATCAAAAAAAGGTCCCTTATCAAACGCCACCCACACAAAAACCCTGGACCGCAATTCGTATAATTTATTTTAAAAGCGCCCCACCATAAACCCGGCTTTTGGGAAAAATACCCTAATTTCCAAAATTTAAAAAAGAAAAAAAACTTTCCGAAGATTCCGATTAAGTTTCAACCCCAAAAAGAAAATTTTTGCAAATAAATTCCGCAAAAAAAAAAATACCCGAAAACTTTTATTAGATGCTATACAAAAAGTTAATATCTTTACACAAAAAGATTGTCTCGAAAAAAGAAGAAAATCAACGAAGGCTCAGCGCAAAAACAAAATACTCTCTTATCACACAATTTAACCCCAAACGATCAGCCATAAAGAAAATCTGGACCAACATTGGTATATTCTCAAAAATGATCCACATTTAGGTCCACTTTTACCCGCCAGACCTGATATTATTTATAGGAGAGCCCCAATTTTAAAAAAACCTGGTAGCCCCTAGTCGAGTTAAAGACCCAACAATGTACCCTTTAAGAATTCATCTCAACCGGGAAGTTCAACATGTGGATCCTCCCTCTGTCTATGCTGTTCCAGCATCACCACTAGATCTCAGATTACTTCGTATGTAACGAATGAAACATTTCCGATAAAATATACACTCAATTGCAAGAGCTCGTTTGTTATATACGTAATAGAATGTAGCTGTTAAGCTTCAATATGTTGGAAAAAACCCTGGGGCCTTTACACCTTGGGTCAATGGCCAAGGGGCCGTGTCAAAAGAGGAGATCTTTTTACACATTTTTCCCACGCCATTGAACAAACCCCACCAAGGATTTTTCAGTTTTAAATATCACCCCTTTGACTTATTCCTCCAAAATTACCCAACCGCCCTCAGGCCCCCAAAAGAAAGGGAGATGTTCGGATGTATATTTTTCAGACCTTTTTCCCCAAGGGCCTCAATGATGCCAGGAACTAATTATTAAAAACCTTTTCTGCATTCATTCAGAACGTTAAAACATAACAAAAAAAATTTACAAAAATTCCTCATCACTTGTGAAACAAAAAAGTTAAATGGGGGATTTCTTTTTAAAATAAGTTTAAAATTCACCTACATTAATAATTTTTAAACATTTTTAGTTTTTCATTTTTATACATATAACTGCCTTCTGGATTTTTTTCATTTCCGATCACTCGGCAGCTCCGACAACCTTTTATTTTATTTGCAAACCCCGTTTATATTTCCCAAACCCCATGAAAATCAGAAAACACTTTTATGTAAAGGTGTAACTTACCAGCTTTTTTTAAAACAATTCAACGTGTACATATTTAAATTAAAGCAATGTTTTTTACGTCCAACCGAATTCCATTATAATATTTTGGTTTTCTATGCTTTTTAAATTTTTGGGGTTTGTGACCTTTATTCATGTTTTTTAACTTTTTTTTTGGTTTTCCCGACTCTGATTTACATTAAAAACCCCTGGCTTAAATTTTCCACATCCCTTAATAAAAATTCTTTGTCCTTCCCCCATAGAGAACATTTTTTTTTTTCTATTGGTCCCCCGAAACCCCGGGATACAAGCACCCTCAGCTTGCCTTTTCAGACCCTCCCGGATTCCATTTTTTAGGGCCCCTTAGCACAACCAACCCATGTTTCTCCCTCACAACCACATTGGTTAATCTCAAGTCCCCCTTTTCAAACCAATCACAGCCCATTGGGGAAAAACAAAATTAATTTAGCGCCCTTATTCTCTTTCAACCTTTTGGCGCCGTTATTTAAATAAGAAACCTTTTTTTTCCATTGGGCCCTTTTGATTTGCCACCTTTTTTCATTGGCTATTCCTCTTTTCACTTCCAAAATCTGATCAACGAACCTCCCACTGTTAGCTTTCAACACTTAGGGTGATTTTATCACTGCCACCTGAAGTATCACTTATTTGTTCACAAAACCCCAGAAACTAGTCCACCCAAAAAAATTTTAAAATTTTTTGTTTTTTATTTTGTTGGACCATATTTAAAAATAGACATGTGTCTCGGGTTTTTTGTCTAACCCGGTCCCTCCCGTCCTTCTTCCGTTCGTCTTCACATTTAGATTGACACTCCTCTGCCAATCATGGTTCTTTTTTTCTTCACACCTTTTCTTTTCACCAACTACCTGTAAAACCAACAACCAATGATATGTAAATTGGGTAACATTATATAAACCCAGGTTCTTTGAATAATTTTACTTCCCGATAAGCGCGGGTGTACGCCGAAAAGAAACAAGGTACTTTTTTTGTTTTTGGGGTTTTTAATTTTGTTCGGGAAACCGAGTCATTTTTAAAAAATAAAAAAAATCTTTTAATGAAAAGGCCCCAAGCCCGGGTTTTTTCTGTTTTCCATACACGTGCGCCGGGGGCCAACTTTTTTCTTCCTTTTTTTGGGGAATTTTTCTCCTTAACCCTTTTTTCCTTACGGACAAAAGAGACCGCGGTGCCGTAGTAAAAGGGTTTCGGGGGAAAAATTCCCTGTAAGGGCTTATGAGTGTTGTTCCCCTAAATTTAAACGCAAAAACCCAAAGGTTTAGAAGTTTACCCTTTCCCAAAATTTCTCACTCATAATTTTTTAAAGTAACACTATTTTGGGGGGCCCCCCCCTTTTTTTCTTTTTTCGGTTTGCATATAAAACACTTCATTAGGTCCCTTGATACATTTTTGCAGCCTTCACAATTATAAAGGAAACGGGGTTGGGAAAAATGTTTTTCCCTTTGGGGGTTTTTTCTGTATCTTTTAAAAAGTACATTTGTTTTTATCTAGTTTCCTTTTAGTGCTTATATTTTCTTTTTTATTTTTTTTCTTTTTAGTTTTTATTTTAGGGGTTTTTTCCCTATTTTTTGGTATTTTTGATTTTTATCAAAGGTCTTTTTTTTTTTTTGTAACCTTTTTAGTGTGTGTTTTAAAAATATTAAGCTTTTTAGGGAATTTTTAGGGCTTGTGTAGTTTTGGGTTTTTGGGTTTTGGGGGGGGGCCTTATTTTGGGCGGCATCCAATTTTTGGGGTTTGTTATTTTTAGGAGTAAAATGTTTGGGGGGGTTTTCATGTTTTTTAAATAGTTTCATAATAAAAAATTAAAATTTTTTTTGGGCCCAAGGGAAATTTTACAGTTATTTTTGGGGAATTTTCCCTACCCCTATATCTTTTTTAGGGATACTTGTGTTTTTTTTATTCCACAATAAAAAATGATGAGATATTGCTAGGATTTGCCATCAAACCCGATAGGTGGAACCCCCAAAAAGAGGACCTGGACCTATCTCGGGGAAAGGACCCCCCCAAAAATCAAAACGCAGGCCCGGAGAGCTGGGTCACCTTTCGCCCTCTCTTCATTTTTGTTCTGAGCCGGGTGAAAAAAACCGCATGGCTGGGACTCAGAAAATCCCAAAGAACAGAAAAAGAGAGGTGACTGGCGAAACGTTGGGCAAACTTTTCCAGTCTGCACTGTTTGGGTTTGGGGCCGTTACCCCAGATAGGGCGGGTCCCCCGGGGGTTTGGGGCTCACAAAAATCAGAAAAATATACCCCGCGAAATGCCATTTAAAAATTTTTAATAAAGGGGAAAAACCCTTTAAAAAAAAACAATTTAAAACACCTATAAATTTAAAATAAATGAAAAACCGGGATGCTGGCAAGGCTTATAGAATTTTCATAGCACATACTCCTAAAAATTTAAGATTAAAATAAAAATACCTCTATTTTTTACAATTTAAAAAAGGGGCTAAAAGCCCACCCCCGCAGGGTAATTGCTGAACACACAATTGCTCAAGAAAACAGCTCAACTGGTAACTGCAAGAAATAAATCTAGATGAAAATTTAAAAAGGCATTAGATTATAAATTGGATTAAATGGACAACTGGATTTTTAAAAAAAACAAAAAAAAAAATAAAAAATTTATGGAATGAAAAAGAAGAAAAAGGGAAAAAAATATTTAAAAACTAAAAAACAAAGCACACAAGCTTAACAAGCAAAAAAAAAGAAAAAGAATATCGCTTATAAAATCAACTCGACTGCCTTATTTAAACCAGAGTTTCCAATTTCCAGAGTTTCCAATCTATGAATCCAAAACTTTTATTTTCCCTTAAAGGTTCATTCTTATTAGCGCTTTTCAGCACTGCAGGTCATATCGTAGTGATGCTTGCATCCGTCCTCCCCATTCACTTCTATGGGAGTTTTAAATATAACCTCAATTCTGTTTAACATATTTGCAGGGACAAAATCAATGGGTACAATGATAAAGGTGAAAGGACCTTGGAGATGCTTCAAAAGACTATGATTTTCAGCTTGCTATTTGATATTGGTCCTATGTTGCTTAGCCTGTGGAGCTGTAAGGTTGCACATTCCAATACTGCTAGTGACAGCAACACGGGGTAAGATAAATTACATGACTCGATTGGCATATGATATTTAATTGTGAAATTTTCCCCAGTTTTTGTAGATGAAAAATTATTGTGACCATGCAGGGACTCACGGTAGCACAAGAACCTTACATAGTAACATAGAAGATAAGGTTGGAAAATGACAAAGGTCCATCAGATCCAACCTATAACCCTTCAGTGTACTCCGTTTACTATGGCATCAGGAGATCTCACCTGTGGTTTTATGGTATGAATTTTGTATTTTTTTATACAAAATTCATGTTTTTACCCAATAATTTACCTAATTTATAATCCAATGGTTTTTTTGTATTGACATCTATATATTTGTTTCTTGCAATTACTGTTTGAGCATTTTTTGAGCAATTGTATTTTCAGCAATTGTCCTAAAGATTTGCTACTTACTAGAGAGTATTTATATCTTAAAGGGGTTGTCTCGCTACAATGATTGGGTTTTAATTAAAAGATCTTTAAAAAACAAGCAGCTTTGCAATATATGTTCATTACAAATGTCCTACTGATTTTGAGTTATCCCTGGTAGTAGGAGTGCATCAGCTCCTCAAATCACTATAGCAGCCGACCTGTTGATTTTTATCTCAATGGCTGTCAGTGCTGATCACTCATCTGCTTCTGAATACAGGTCGGAGCACGGAGCCCCTTCCGCACAGAATGCTTCTGTAGTTAAGGGAGGGGGAGGGCTCTGGCTTCTGTGTCTGTGTGGATTAACCCTGTGTGTGCCTGCTCCCTGCTGCTCTCTACACAGATTGAGGAGAGCAGAGGTGAGGCTGATCTGTGGTCAGTAGGTGAGACAGCAATGAAGTGTGTTACTATAACCATGATGTGTCTGTGGAGCTTTGACTATACTAATAGAACAGATCAGGGGGGCATGTGAATGGTTCATATCCCTCCCTGCTCTGCTGTATTAGTGACACATCGTGATTATAGTAACACACTTCACAGCTGCCCTGTGTCTGTTCTGACAGGGTTTGTTTGTTATTGCTTGAGATGTCCGTGGAGATTTGTATGCTAAGCAGGGGGTATAGGAACACTTACATCCCCCCTGCTGTGCTATTAGCATACACAGCTTCACAGACCTCTGGCTCCATAGCCACTCATATATCAGCCCTCTCCTGTCTCCTGACTCTGTGGAGCTGACAGTGCAGCTGATCCAGCAGTGAGCAGCAGACCTAGGCAGGCACACACAGGGTTAACTCTGGCAGCAAACCCCCTCGCCCTCCCCCTGCTGTATAGAAGTTACTGCAGTTGGAGGAGGAGAGCTTTCTGTGTGCTGAGGGGAGAGGGGAAGGGGGAGGAGAAGAGGCAGACAAGAAGCACGCCCCTGAATTCAGTGTGTCTGGCAGCATAGGATATTTGAAGTCGGCTGAAAGCCTGTAGTGAGACAACTCCTTTAATCCTATATATTCTTTTTACAAGTATGTGCTTTGAAAATTATATGAGCCTAGCCAGCATGCCTGTTTTCTCACTCAGACTGAGTTCACATGATGTTTTGTTATGCGTATTTTGTTGCAGTGCTTGTAAGCAAAAACCAGGAATAAAAACCTACAGGGAGAAAAAGTGTAACGAAAACGTACCTCCTTTGTGTTTTGGACCTGTTCCTGGTTTTGGCTTACAAATACTGTAGCAGAATATGCATCAAAAAACAGTGTGTGAACCCAGTCTCAGGCTTCTGTGAAGCCCATTTGTATGTATGCTATCATTTCTTACATTATTAATATGCTTTCATAGTGCACTGCCTCTTATTTATATTTGTGGCACATTTTGGAGTTGTTTTATAAGAATGTGCATTTATTTTGTATACTATGCTCTCCTAGCAATTGGTCCTAAGATCTGTCTATCACGCTTTAGCTCTACCCCATTTAGTTGTAAGGGTATGTTCACACTACGTATTTGCGTGGCGTAGCTATGTTAAACCTCAATTATCGTTAAATACTGCCTAAATAGGAGCAAGCCCCTAAAAGTAAATTTGGGCCAGGCGGGCTATTGCCCCCACGTACGCCATGTGAACTCTATTACATCCGGGCAGATCCTCTGTAAATGTGAATGCTGCTTAACGTATAATTTGTGGACCTGATAAAGTGTTTTATTCACATGAAACGGATCGTGTGAACTGTACAAAATTAAAATAAGCGATTCTTTGGTGATCCAGCGCCTACAAGCTCCTGTTTTATATCATAAGTTCACAAGACTAATTCGGGTGCTAATTCTGCCGTGGATTCAGCACTGAATACGAATCAGCATCCAAATCTGACTGCAATCCGCCTTACATTGTTTCTAACAGAAAATCTGCGTCGCTGTGCACACAATGCTGATTTTTCTCGCTGCTGATTTATTTTCAGCACTGAAAAATAACTTGTGTCAATTCTTGGGTGTTTCAGCACAAATCCTTGGGGCTATTCACATGGAGTAATTGCGGGCTACTGACCCCCCGTTTACGCCGGGTTCGGGCCGATTTTTCCGGGGGCGGGGGGCCAGCAGCCCCCGCCCCATAAAATTTTCATTACTGGGCGCGTATTTGCCCGTAGTAATTGCCCTGTCATTCTCTCCCCGCGCGGCTTCCCGCCCCGGGGGAGGGAGGCGAAAACCCAAATTTTCTCTATGAAACTGTCGATTACGTAATGACTGGGGGATTTCCCCGTATTTGAGCGCTTTTCGGCGAAAAAATACTTACCGAAATGGCCCCCCTTTTTGACCCCCTGAACCCCCTTAACATAATTGGAACGAAAATTGCTTCTGAAATCGCACCAACCCCCCAAATTTACCTTCATTGTTGTCGATTTAAGCACTGCAAAAATCATTCATGTAAACATACCCTCAAAATTAGGGTACTTCCTTGTCATCTGCAATTTATACAAATACATAAATATATATTATTATTTTTTTTAAACACCAAAAATTTCCCAGGTCTGTAATTCGAGGGGGCTACAACTTAAGATAGAGCAAACAAATAAAGGCCCAAAGGGGTGCTTTCCAAAAGTGTTTTTTTGGTGTGCTTTCGAGGCGTTTTTTAGATACGTTTTTTGTGCAGAAAGGCACAGCAATGCTATACATTTCTGCACAAAAAAACCACCCAAAAAAAAAACAAAATGACCCCCCTTTGAAAGCACCCTAACAACTGGTATAGAGGGAAAGAGGACCCTGCTCGCGAAGGCTTATAATCTACACGCAATATAAATTTTATACAATTTACATTTTATAGTCAAGTATACCTAACAAGTGACTAAGCAATACTTTTCAAAAACTATTGGTGAAATAAAAAAAAGCATGGGTTTAAGGAGTTTACTTTGGTTGTAATTTCTATGACATTTGAAATAAAAAGTTGTCTAAAAGCACTATTTTGCCCTTGACAAAGATGGCAGCGAGCTTGGTCGATTCCCGATTCCCCCCCCTAATGTGTTGTCCTACGGGACTCTTTCAGGGGGTTGACATTCCCGGCTGCGCGAGCTAAAGGGGGATGTGGGAAGCCCCGCTGAGCAAAGGCGCAGCCAAGAACTCGGGATCCTTATGGAGCTGGATACAGCAATGACGATCTGAGGATGGATGTGGGACATAGTTGTAGTTACATGCTCGATTAGAAGTCTAGAAGAGGCCACTGATTAGAATTTCTGGAACCTTCAAACTCTAAAAAAACAGAAATTTCCTAGGGAATTTTTTCTTTGCTTCTTCTGCTGCTGTTGATTTGATTGCATGGATGATTGTATTATAGGACCTGCAACAAGAATAATGAATCCTCTAAACAGAGTTTCACTTCCAGAATAGTATTGCATGCTTTGCACAGACTGCTCTGATCTTCCAGTGCCAAAAGATGCAACAGTTCCAGAATTTGCCAAGAACATTTTCATAAGTATGTTCTGGAAGGAGTCCTGTCACCTCAGCACTATTTAAGGATTCGACCAATTTCCTTGTCGGCTGAAATTGCAAGGTTTCTGAGTGAAAATGTTGAAGGAGGAGTGCAAGGCATTACTGGATGCTCTGAATAAGGTGACAGCATGCTACAGACATCTGGTCCTCACCATAGGCGGCACCTCAGACTCCCCAAAACTACGGGGGATTGGAAAAAACTCGGGAAAAGCCCCGGAGTTGCATGGCCCAATGAAAAAGCGACCAGACTCTTAAAGGACATGGGCTTAGCAAAGAAACAAGGGATTTTAGGCTATGGGTCATATTTTCTACTTGCATGGACCTCCTGGAGACTGATATGCGGAGAGCTCTGGAACTTGGTCAAGAGTTCCCACTAAATATACCCAAAAAGCACATCATACAGACTGGCATGAGCGGGGGTACCTCAGGGGTGGCAGCAAGGGCCATGAGCGTTCAGAACATGAAATATGATGGGGAGCACAATATAGATGTGATGGACCTCAAGGATCTGGAGAATGAGATAAAACAAGTAGATGAGATGATGCATGAGATGGAAATGAAAATTGGAGTTCCTCAATGGACTGTGGAAGCCAAGCAGAACCCTGGGGCAGAACTCAATGGCACCCGGCCCGGGGGATCACTCCTGGCACAATTTTTCCCGAAAGCCAAGCCCTTTGTGGGCCTGAGTAAACTTTTGGCTGGGGTATTTTTGTGCGGTTTTATTTCCTCGTATTGGGTTTTGTGGGTCAAAAATTTTTTGAGCCAACATGTTATTGCCATGGATTGATGTTTTTTTCTTGCATTTAGCCAAAAGTCTTCTGACTCATCAACCCACCGTCTTATAGACCCGGGCCCCAGGAAAAACATTTAAAGGGTCACTACCATATTTTGTTTGTTGACCTTTATGGAAACCCCCTTTTTTGGGGCCCCAAACTTTTAATCCAGATTTTCATCATCGTTTCCATTTATTATCTGCGCTGCTCTACAGGGGCCCTTTTTTTTCCCCCCATTTTCCCTTTTCCCCAAATTTAAATCTTTTCCCAAATGTGTTTCCCTTTTTAACTTTGGGTTATGCATGACAAAAAGATTGAGGTTTGAAAGATCGCTTGATTGACAGATTTCACACCAAATGAAATGCTATCTTTCCATTTGCACTAGCACCACTCCATCCTTAAAGTGACAGTGTTAACTATTTCATTGCAAGGCGTATACTGATCCTCTCCAGGCAGCTACAGGGTCCAGGCACTGTGGAGAGTAAGCATGTCTGTATGCATGCTGTGTCTTTTTGCATTGCCTTTACAGGAGATCCCTACTTCCCAGCCACTTACAGTATTTCCAGCAGATGACTGTATTGTTCTCATGATGTACTAAGCTATGTCCAAGGTGGGACCTTAAAATAACCTTGGAGCTAAGAGTCTTCCATATAACACAAGCATGCACAGTTATAGAAGATGTATGCAGGGCTTGTTATATAAGAATGAGATGGCTTCACAGGAACATGGTGCAAGTGCTGAAATCCTCCCAACTGCAATCCTCTAGCAATACTCTACATAACATAGGGCACTGTAATCGCGATTTGGAAAATATTCCATCGTCTACAGTCCTGCTGAACAGTAATGTTTGTATCTTCATCACACCAGTGCTTTATTGTTAATGACACACTAGCCTAGATAGAAGACATTTTGTTATAACAAAGCCCAGGAGCGCCCCCCCCCCCTGCAAAAAAAAAAATATATTTACTTATTTTATATCTCTAGTTATTGGAATATGACAACTGAACATTCTCCAAAAATGTAAACCTATACAGCTTTGTATGTAGTGGAGAAATGGAATGCCCCTTTAAATGTTTTGACCTATGCCAGATGTGACCGTAGAGCACATTTATCGGTATGTAATTTCCATCTGATACTTCCATGTACAGAACTTCAACATATGTTGTGACTGACATCTGACATATGTCTCCTATGCTGCAGATTAAAGAGGTCCTTGGGGTTTATTTATAGGATTTAGTTAATTGAGCACAAGCATCATATTCAGTTACTGTAAATGTAACGTATGCTTGCTATGTTGTGAATTATGAAGTTCCTTGGGGTTTATCAGTAGGGCTTAGTTAACTGAGCACAAGTAGAGTTCTAACTTCCCAGTATACTGTGTGTGTTAAAATGTAGTCCCCTAACTGATGTGATGCAAGATGGCATGGGAGGGGACAGGTTTAGTGTCTTTACATGCAGCTCACACTTCAGACTCTGTTCACATTAGCGTCGTGGTTTCTATTATAAATTGAAACCACAATGCATGGGTCTTCAAAACTGCGGCCCTCCAGCTTTTGGGAAACTACAACTCCCATCATACCCATTGTTATAGATTATATAAATGCATGATGGGAGTTGTAGTTTCCCAACAGCTGGAGGGCCGCAGTTTGAAGACCCATGCCACAATGCAATGACAGGTGCACAATAGACCAAACTCATATAAAAAGGGGTTTATTGGGTTCCACCATGAGACCCAAGCCTCCAACAGGAAAAATAGTGCTCACTGCTGTACACTTTTGTCATAAAATATAACAAAATTGGTGCTGACGGCTGTAACACATATACAAACTTTTACTTTGCATGTGGATCTATAACCATATTCCATTCATATATAGTCAAATATTGTCTATGCTGCCCCAGTACCCCATAGTCAAAACTATATCTGGTACCAGAAGTGGCTGTTTGTCCTCCCAAACAATCCAGATGTGCCCACCCTATGGAGAAATAGAGATGTGGCTATAAACCGTTCCACTGACAGACAAATATGCCGTTTGCGCGGTATTTGTCTGTTTTTGCGCCGTCCCCACGCAGGGGGGGGACACTTTCTCCCGATGAGCGGAGACAGCCTTCCCCCCTCCCATGAGAGCACATCTTCCCGTCGGGAAACCGACGAAGATTGGTTCTACAATGTTGTCGCGGACCGCGGCGGCAAAACGTCGACGGCAAAACCTGTGCGTGGGACTGCTGCACAGGTTTTGCTGAGCACCATTTGCTCATTTTTGGCCAGTTTCAGGCTAAAAAAAACGCAAACGGCTGAAAACCACCAAAAACCCTTGCCGTGGGGACATGCCCTAAGAGCAGTGATGCACTGTTTTTTGGCACTAAATATTATTGCACCCTACACTAGCCATGAGCACACCTCCCAACTTTTTGAATGGTCAGAAGAAATACTTTGGGACAATTTTGTGAAATATTTATTTTATCAAGTAAAACTATACGCTTCAGCAGTTTTTCACTCACAAATTTGCACAAAATGATCAGAAAACAGACATTTTTATGGTCCAAACTGCAACAAATCATTAAATTAAGCTATTGCCTAACATTGTTAGGAAGTAGAGAGATTCTTTTGGGGCAATAAAGTAAGTTTTTGAATGCAAGCTTATTTATCAAGTCAGTAAGAGGGACATTTAAGCAGTAAGGAGTAGCTGGGGGGATTTGAGTCAAAAACAGGGACTATAGGCCACATGTATGAAAACTGTCTTGGTCTATGACTTTCTTTGTTGCCCATAGCAACCAATCACAGATCCCCTTTCATTTCCTATAGTGCTCTGAAAAAAATGAAAGGGGAGCTCATATCGGTTGTTATGGGCAACAAAGAAAGTCTTAGGCTATGTTCACACAGCATAACTGCGGGGCGTACAGTACACCCCGCAATTACGCTGGGTGCTTGGGAGTCGCGCTGATCGGCGGGTACCCCCGAGGAGCAGCCCGCCAGCCCCATTGACAATCATTACTCGTGGCGTGTATTCGCTGCAAGTAATTGACACGTCACTTATCTCCCCGCGCATACAATACGATTGTATGATTGTACAAGCGGGGAGAGGAGGCGTAATCCATAGTTCTCTATGAGAACTATGGATCACCATAATTTTGGCATGCATCTCGCCCGTATTAGAGTGCAAATACGATGAGAAATGCGCGCTGAAATTACCCCCTGTGAACATACCCTTAGACCAAGACAGTTTTCATACATGTCGCCCTATGCCTCTAAAAGAGGGACACTTGGGAGGACATGCCTAACATGAGTCAAATTTCTCATTCCACATGGGCCATTTTCCAAATTTCTATTAATTTGCTAAAGTATTCACCTTCCACTTAGTAAGTTAGCGCACTAGACTCGCTCTGTTTTTTTTTAGCCGTCTTTACTAAATTACGGGGAACTTCTTAACTTGTCCACTGATTAGTGGCAGTAGCTATTTTGTTTGTTGTAACAGTGTCCCTGTCTCAAAAATATGTGCTTATCGCCCATAGCAACCAGAGATCATATAGAAGTAAATGTAAGCTTCTATCTAGTTGCTATGGGAACATGGCCTTTTCTGAGACTACAAGGAACCCTGTACATGTCTGCCATTTTGTGCCTATGTGTTGTCACTGGTTCCTAATGTATGAATAGTCATCATCACGTAGAAGAAAAAAAATGAGATTTGCAGGTAGGAGGGTGGTTTGCAGATTTGTGTAGGTACCAAATAATCCAGAGGGCGTTATGTAAACTTGGCACTAGTTGGGCGCTCAGAGTTTGTTTTCGGGCCACAACACATAGCACCCAAACCCATTGAGTCATGGAACTATCCAGATGCTGACAGTAATGGGGTTGTCCTACGTCTATGGCAATGGCAAAAACACCATAGTGCCGCTCTGCTGGGCTGTTTGCACCAGACCCATAGACATTACAGGGAACCTCGTTCATGCTGCCTCTGGTTTGGGCAGACACGAGTTTCAGTAAGGTGCGTTTTATCCTTCAAGAGGTGTTCCCACCATAGATTTTGATGTCATATTGCTAGGATAGGTGCGTGTCCTATCTATCTCAGGAAAATTAAAGAGCAGAGTTAGGATATGTTCACACTATGTACATCGTGTCTTTCGGGAGCTCGCGTTGATCAGAGTGTGCTCCCACAGCCCGCCAGCCCCATAGACATGCATTTCTCGCAGCGCGTATTCGCCGCAAGTAATTGACATGTCACTTATCTCCCCGCGTGTACAATACGATCATATTGTACGAGCGGGGTTAGGATTCGTAATCATTAGTTCTCTATGAGAACTATGGATTTCCAAAATTTCCCCGTGTGAACATACCCTAAAGAGTCAGTCGTGCTTGTGCATGACTCTCCATTCTCTTCCATGGGAGTTCTGAATAAAGGTGAACACCGTGTTCGGCTGTACTCGGAACTCCCATAGAACAGAATGGATAGTTGTGCGCTTTGTTCTGCTCTGTAATTTGTAAGGGCCTGTTCCCAGAGGTGTAACCTGCACCTGTCAGATAACTCATAAGATTGAGTTGGGTTGATTTGTTTGAATTACTTAGGCTTCTTTAATTCTGTTACGCCTCCTACTGCTTGAAATATGGTATTTGGAATATTTTGTGAAGTCTATTGCAAGTTCACACTGTTGGCTGTAATGCTTCATTGACAGTCTTTTTTCTAACATGTTACCATGTCTTGTTTTCATTGTATAACCCTCTTGTTGCCTTGTACCTGTTTTACTCATTAATGCCAATAAAGTATATTTATAAAAAATAAAAAAAACTGAGGAGGGTATAGGGGAGAACCTGCCACGGCTGCAGGAGATGAGTCCGATGTGCAGCTTCTGCTCATCCAGCTCACAGGTTTCCACCTTTTGCCTATAGAGAGAGAGCGTTCAGTTAGGCTGAGCTGGACGAGGAGAAGCTGCACATCTCCGGCTGCAGCACTTCTCCCGGTACCCAGCTCAGTTTTACAGGGTCCGAAGTGTTAGAGCATTTCAGGGTAAATTACGGAGATCAGGAAACCTACAGCTATTTCAGGCTGCCTATGGTGCAGACAACATAAAAGAGGCGACAGGTTTCTTTTAAATGGAGCAGCAGCACCCATGCATGACTGTCCCTTAATTCAGGCTCAGCTGCAGGGAGGAGGAACAGGAGCTTGCGACCCCCCCAATCTATTGATCGGTGGAGATGCTTGCGGGGGAAGAGGAAATCCCAGTTATCAGGATAAGTGAAAAATGTCCATTGTAGAAAGACCCTTTTAAGCCAGGGATTACATGATGACTTTTGCTGTGTGAAGATTAGTGCTATGGTTCAATGCACCAGCACTTCAGCTGTTACATGACATCCAAGACCTTGGTGTTATAGCCATTTCTTATATATTCTACTTGGGAAGTGTTATTACAAATTTTTCTTTATAGTGAATAATTGGTGTTATACCTAAAAATCGTGCACGTCCCTATAATTACCTGAAAGGTTTTCATTGGCCACAGAAGTGGGTTTAGTAGTCCCTTGACTAACCCGAGAGATCAGCCCAACCTATTGACCTGTGGGACTTTACATTGTTTTCTAGTTTTTGTCAGTGGATGAAACGTTCTTTTTTACATGGATGAAAATCTGTTTTGACCTAATCCTTCTTGTGTTGTTTCATTATATCAATGCTCTGCACCCTTAGGTCGAGTCTACACGGCAAGGAATTATAGTCAGTTTTTCAGTCGGTTTTTGGATTTGGAAATTGTTGAAAAACCAACTGTGAACCATCCCCACAGACCTCAATAGAAAATCCGAGCTGTAGTCTATATGGCTCGGATTTTCTAAGGTTGGATTTCAAAACTCGAATAACTTTGAACATGTACAATAATCTGCTGTATTTCATTCAGAATATGGCGTATTATTGTACTATTCAAACCGTTCCTAAATACCATATAGAAAACTGAGTGTAAAATACTGTATTTGTACATTGCTGTGTGGATGTAGTTTTAGGGCTCATCCCCATGGCAAAGTACAAATACCGGTCGGTCCGCGATGAGCGGAGAAAAGCCCTCCCCCTTCCCATTGATATGTTCATATTCCGTCCGAAAACCGGACAGAAGAATGAACATGTTCAATGTTCTTTGGGTGGCCGGCGGTTTGAAAAGGGGGACTGCTGCACGGGTTTTCCATAGAAGCCCGGCGTGTTAGTTTGCGGACGTTTTTTTCAGACGGTCTGCAATACCGCAAACCGTCGGAAAAAATGGCCGCAAACCGGTGCCCTGGGGACATGCCCTTAGTGAGCAGGATATGATCAAGAGCAGTTGTTATCTTTTGGGTGTAGAACATTTGCAGCAAGCAGAGATTTTTGAAAAAGTAAGAGACTTAAAGGGGTTGTCTCACTACAAGGATTGCTTTTTATGTTAAAGATCTTGCAAAAACAAGTCACTTTGCAATATGTGTCCATTGACAGTGTCCTACCTATTCCCAGATATCCCCTCTTGTATGGACTGCATCAGCTCCTCAGGTCACTATAGCTACAGACCTGTTTGATATCTTCTGATAGGCTGCCAGCACTGGTTGCTATAGCTATAGACCTGGCTTCTACTGCAGCCTAGTGGAAGCCTGTAAACACGCCCCTGAATTCAAAGTGAAACCAAGAAAAAAAGGACTGAGGTAAGATGAATCAATGTAGTGAGACAACCCCTTTAACCACAAAATATACTACAAGAATGATTCACTGTACTTACTTGAATCATCTAAATCCATCTCCTGTCCAAATATTAGGGAACATGGACAAGATACAGGTATGTACTAGTGTCTAGGATTTGGAGCAGAGAGTTACAAGTCTAAATGGTCACCATGTAATACAAGATTTCCCCTTCAGTGGCCAGATAAAATGTTCAGAGTAATGTACATAGTGCATTTTATGTTTTTTTTTACTGTCTTCCAACTAACACCTACCCCAAAAAAATGTTAGAAAAGAAAAACAATTGCCAATGAAAACACTACGTGTGACACCAGCCTTATACTGGATCTTAAGGCTATATCTACACAGCAGACAAAAATTGTCGGATTTTCGGCGGTTTTAGTATTTTGAAACTGCTGAAAATGTATGGACTATTTAAGCAGCCCATGGACTTTAATACAAAAATCGTTTTTTTTCTGCTCGTTTTCTGGTGCTGGTGGATTTAGGAACGTGTTGTAAAATCCGCTGGCGTTTTGCACAGCCTGTACATTCATACGGGCCAACGGCAAAAAAACTAAAGCCAACCACGGTTTTTGCGAAAACCGTGACAAAAAAATGCAGTTTTTGTCCTATGCTGTGTGGCCCTTGCCTAATACTTGTATTACTCCCGAAGGATCTGCCATTAAACTGCTTTCCCCAGTCTTAGCAGTCCGGTCTTCCAGTCGGCATTCTCCTTGGTGCCAAATGCCAGTGTACTTAGGCCAGGTTCACACAGAAAATCTCGTAGGCGTTTTCTAATGTGTAAAACATGTGTTTACTATACCAAAATATGCAAGCAAAAGCAGATACGAACAAATCTCATTGATGTGTGTGGAAATACATGTTAAAGGGGTTGTCCAGCAGAGAAAGATTCATTTTAAATAGGTCTAGGGTGAGTAAAAAAAAAAAAAAAAGTTGTACTAACTGACTGTCCTCCACCGCTCTGGAGCTTCCCGAGACCCGCTTGTGTGTCAGGATGGAAACTGGGGAGTAAAGAGGAGCAGACCTCCGGTGCAGCAGTGGTGGGCGACCTCTAGGTTAGTATAACTTTTTTTTAACTCACCTGGCCCCATTTAAGAGCTTTTTCTGCTGCACAATTCCTTAAGTGGGGCTCATGGTGTGTCTTTATGCACTACGTTGTACCACCATATCAGTAGCTAGGACGTGATTAGTCCCATTGGATGAGGTCAACGTATCCTAAAATGCAGTGAAATCCACTGGAAGAAAGAAAACAAATGCGCAGAAAAAATCTGTGGTTGTGCCTCGTATTTCCGTATTGTATGCCATACTTCTTCTTCACAAAAATACATTAGGGCAGATTTATCAATAGTGTCTAACTGTAAGACAGTTTTAAGTTAGACTAGATAATCTTACATTGCGCCACATTTATCACAGCGTTCATAAATCTGCCGCAGGTTGAAACTGTCTAGTCAAACCTTACACCATTTTTAAGTTGTCTTATTTTATGCCACTAACTGTGGCAAAATGTTGCCATATTTTCGGTGCACGGCATCGCACACTCAGTCACACCCTTTCCCCCATTTCATACCTTAGGCCATGCCCCTTTTGTTGGATGAGGCTTACAGATGTCTAGAAACTGTCTAAAACAGTGGTGTAAAGCACGTACAACATTATTTTGGTGCAATTGTACCAATTCTGGCCCAAGTGTCTTGGTAAATATGCCCCATTGTGTGACTATAGGCTTAGGAGGTTTTTCTGTGCCTCTTTCCACATGGGCCAGCTGTTTTACTTTCATGCAAACATGGTAATACTTTAATGAGAGCCCGAGAACACATTCTTTGGGATTGATGAGGTCCAAGCAGTTGGATCTATCCTCAAAGACAAGACTTTTTTGACACATCTGATTAACGTGCCATAAATGCAATCCACAGTTACAGCAACAACAAAAAAAGTAGCACATTGATGTCTTGTGTATGAATGAGGCTTGAGGCCGATAATAATATCAATGTACAAATTCATGGATGTAGAAAGAAATAGTCCCGGTTTCAAAGGATTATATACACACATATATTCTGTATGTTTATTTCCAGTCATATTTATATTTAGCAATATAGGTATAAAGCTATAACTGTGTAACATCTTAGGTTAGCTTTAAAGAATAGATACACCAGAATCCTAAATAAGAGACTGCAAAATTGGTGAAAATAATAAAAACAATACATTATTTAATGAACAACTATAAAATGCTTTGTCAAACTTCTAACTAAAAGGTGTATTTAGTGTGGTTTGTAGGCTATTATGCTGTATATGTATATAAAAAATGTAAGCCCTTTTTAATAGTGAGAAAATATAACTGTGCAAAAATGAAAGAAAAAAATTAAAGCTTTGCACATTTTATACATAACCAGTAAAAATGTATATGCTGGCTGGATGAGCATGAACATATGTCATTTTTTTATTTGCTTGTAATTAAAAGAAAAGTCTGGAAAAAAAATTCAGCTGTACTTCTTAAAGGTTAACCATTTCCTATAAGAATGTGTTTAACTAGCAGTATCTCAATGGAATGTTGAGGATGGGGAAATAGAGTATTTTACTTGTCAAATTGGCCCAAAATATAGTATTTGCCCTAGCAACATCTGAGTACACCCCTAAGTGAACATGGACAAATTGTACCCAATTTACCATTTCCTTCACAGTGTTATGTGACTCATTAGTGTTACAAGGTCTCAGATGTGAATGAGCAGCAGGTGAGCTAAATGTGGTGTTATCACAGTGTCATATCTTCAGTGTTGTCCAAAGAAAATTTATATAAGATTTACAAAAGGGGTGAGGGGTGTTCTGACTTTTGTAAAATCAGCCATTATAAAGGTACAGTATCTCACAAAATACTTGGTATGTAAAGGGAGTTGTTAGAAACTTTTTAATGATTAAAGACTGTTCCTACCATAGACTTTGATGACATATCGGTAGGATATGCCATCAAAGACTAATAGATGTGGATTCTACCTCTGGGACCCACACCTATCTCACACCTATCTGAGATTGAAGAGCTGGTCACGCTTGTGCTTGACTCTTCATTCTGTTCCATGGGAGTGCCAAGTACAGCTAAACACACTGCTCACCTGTACTCCTGTACTCTTAACTCCCATTGAATAGAATGAAGAGCATGTTCTTCATTCTGACAGATCTTCATACTGTTTGGACCCATTCCTGAGATAGGTGCAGGTTAAAAATCAGATGTCCTATCAGACGTTGATGGCATATCCTATCGATATACCATTGAAGTCCATGGTGGGAACACCCCTTTAACATAATCTGGTGTTACCTTATTCCCGAGACATCCTATCTGCACCTAATATTCCACCTTCTTTATTGTAAGAAGATATCCCCAGATTATCATGCACTTTCCAGTGAGAGGTCACTTTAAACTGTCAACAGGCAAAAAGAAAAAAAAAGTATTGCAATGAATAATTTATACCAATCTTCTCAATTATTAAAACGCATATTCTTCTCTTAGCGGCATCTCCTATAATTCATCTGTGGTGGTGCATGAAAAGGCAATCTCTGCATTCTTCATGCATCTCCAATGCTTTCCTGCCATAACAAAGACTCCCAGGCTATGTCATGGGGTAGTATATGTATTAGATGAGCAAATTGACCTGCCCAATTTACTTGGTTGATATGAATGGCAAATCAATTTCTACCAATTTTTTTTTTACACATTTCTAAAGTGTATGGCAACTGACATATTGATCTACAAATCCAGAATTTGGCTGATGTTCAGTGTTTGTAAGCTTTTCTTAAAGAAAACTCCAGTCAAACAAGACTTAGAGGGATATTTATAATAACAAGATAAAAATTAGTATAAGGGAAAAATAGAGGTTATGTTCAAAGCAGCAACCTACTTTCAGGAGTGGCCCCACAGCCTGCACGTCGGGTCATGGATGTACTCATACCCCCTCAGCAGCATTCCTGCCAGGTACGAGTGGCTTCTGCTCCTTACTCACCTCTCCACGCTCCTGCTTACCTATGTGTCTCTGCCTGCCGGTATGCACTTCCCTGCTCCCTAGGCTGTGCACACTCAGGCTCAGAGAAATTTAAAGGACCAATGTGTCAGGAGTAGTAGCCTGGGTGTCTCCCATAGCACAAGTCCAACCTGCCTTATGGTGGGCTCTGGTGAAGGCCGAGAGGCACGTTAGACAAGACTTTCACCACTGCTTGCGATGGTCCAGAGGATCCACATCCTTGCTGCCCTAAAACCTATCTTTTTCACAGGTTCTTTGGGAAATAAATCCAGCAACCCATATTGGTTAATTTCCATTGTACTAGTTTTAATAAATCTTCTCCACAGTATTGGTATCATATCTAACTGAACATTATAAAACTTTGTATTCTGTGTATTTTCTCTTAAAGTATGGTTTTTGTAAAGGTTGTATCGGTTATCTCCATAACTTTTTCCCCCACACTTGCAAATGTCTTATAATTAACATTTTATAATAACTCGTCTCTATACAGTCAACTAAAATCCCCAGAAAGGCTAAAAAAAAAATGGAAATGATGCCTCATAGAACAAAATGTGAGGGGCTTCTCTGGTTTTAACTTCCACTTTCAAATACCCAATTAGGGCATTTTAAGCTGATAGAGGTGAGTCCCATTTGGGATCACCATCAGTTGTCCAAAGTGGAGAGAGAGTACAAAGACTGGCTCTTTTCCCTGGAGGACAGACCCAGCATATCCATGCATCATATTAGCATGTAATACATAAAATTTTCTGCAGTGGCACTGCCGGGAAATTGAACACTTGCTGTCAGATTTTCCACAAATTACTATTGTTTGATGTTGTTAACTGTGGCCAACTAATGGTCCCCATACACATAGATAATATGGCAGATACCTGTGTTTGGGGGTTCCACAGAAAGGTCAATGATTTTTAGGTCCTACCCCCCCCCCCCCTTTTTTTTTTTTTTTTTTTTTTTTTTTTTTTTTTTGAAAAAAACCCTTTTGGGGTAACAGTTGTGGATTTTATATGTATTTCATTGTACCACTCATAAATTGTAAACATAAGTCTAAATTATTGAAATATTGTTGGATATAAGTGCTTATCAGTCTACAAAACCAGTCTTAAAAAGGTCATGCAGAAAAAATGTCTGCCTTCTTTCAAAATCAGCAATTCTAGAACCAATGGGCAAATGGAAAGGTTTTTTTGGGTTTTTTTCGAAGAAACCCTCCAAGTTCTTCTAATCAAGCCCTCTTACAATCTTGCCACCTACATATTTTTCATCCCATAGATCTAATGAGCCTTAATGGACAGTAGGGTCACTGCCAAGAAATGGTCACACTGAGTGTAGAAACAGTGTTAGCATTTTGTTTTGGTGGCATTTTAGATTTATTGTTAGTGGCAGTGCAGTCTTGCAGGTAGCTATTGACTTGCATGCCATAATTAAGCTGCTATATTGCAGGTTAATAGCAAGTTTACCTAATCATATCTCATTTGTAAGCCTGCATCCTACAGTTTATATAGTGGTTTGCATGCCAGGAATACTATTTGGTGGTTTAGCGAATCTCCTTCTATATATATTTATTCATATATTTTTCATTATTTATTAGGCAAACAGTTTGTATGATTTGGCTCATGCTCAAAACTGAAATTTACAATTTAGATATAGCAAATCACTGAGTTTCCAGAAACTCCTCAGAATTCATTATATATTATTTATTTATTCACCAAATATTTATACATTGTATATTTTTATGTATTTAGAGAAAATTGAGAAAAAAAAGTTAGCTTAAGAATTTTTGTGTGAATAGTGTTATATTCATTTTTAAAAAATCTATATATATATAATATACAGTTGAAACCAGAAGTTTACATACATTATATAAAAAGACACATATACATGTTTCTCTCACTATCTGACATGAATTCAGAATAAACCTTACTCGTTGTAGGTCAATTAAGATTACCAAGGTTATTTATATTTGCCAAATGCCAGAATAATGAGAGAGAATTTTTGAAGGCATTTTATTACTTTCTGCAAAGTCAAAAGTTTACATACATTTCATTAGCATTTGGTAGCATTGCATTTAGACTGTATGACTTGGATCAAACGTTTTTGATATCCTTCCACAAGCTTCTCACAATAGTTGGTAGGAATTTTGGCCCATTCCTCCTGACAGAACTGGTGTAATTGAGCCATGTTTGTAGGTCGCCTTGCTCGCACTTGCCTTCTCAGCTTTGCCCATACATTTTCAATAGGAATGAGATCAGGGCTTTGTAATGGCCACTCCAAAACATTGACTTGGTTAACCTTAAGCCACTTTGTAACCAGTTTGGAAGTATGCTTCAGGTCATTGTCCATTTGGAAGACCCATTTCCACCCAAGCTTTAACTTCCTGGGTGATGTCATGAGATGTTGCTTCAGTATTGTCACATAAGCTTCTTTCCTCTTGATGCCATCTATTTTGTGAAGTGCACCACTCCCTCCTGCAGCAAAACAACCCCACAACATGATACTTCCACCCCCGTGTTTCACAGTTGGGATGGTGTTCTTAGGCTTCCAAGCTTCTCCCTTTTACCTCCAAACGTAACGATGGTCATTATGGCCAAACAGTTCAATTTTAGTTTCGTCAGATCACAGGACATGTCTCCAAAGGTCTTTGTTCCTGTGTGCATTTGCAAACATTAATCTGGCTTTTATATGTTTCTTTTGGAGTAATGGCTTCTTCCTGGCAGAGTGGCCTTTCAGCCCATATTGATACAGTACTCGTTTCACTGTGGATAGTGACATAATCTTACCAGCTTCCACCAGCATCTTCACAAGGTCTTTTGCTTTTGTTCTTGGGTTGATATGCACGTTGGAACAAAGAACTTTCATTGCTGAGACACAGAACCCATCTCCTTCTTGAGTGGTGTAATAGCTGGACATTCCCATCTTGTTTGTATTTGCATATAATTGTTTGTACAGATGAATGAGGCACTTTCAGGTGCCTGGAAATTTCCCCCAAGGATGATCCAGACTTGCGCAAGTCCACAATTCTCTTCCTGATATCTTGGCCGATTTCTTTAAACTTTCCCATGATGTTACACACAGAAGCGGTGTATTTCTGTTTAACTCAGATGTTGCCAATCAACCTATCAGAAACTTCTAAACACATGACATCATCATATGCCTATCCCAAATTGTTTAAAGGCATAGTAATCCTAGTGTATGTAAACTTTTGACTTCGCAGAAAGTAATAAAAATGCCTTACAAAATTTTCTCTCTCATTATTCTGGCATTTGGTAAATATACATGCATATGTGTATTTTTATATATTATATGTAAACTTCTGTTTTTAACTGTATATTGTTTTGGACTGTGTGTGTGGATATATATATATATATATATATATATATATATATATATATATATTGGGAATTTAAGGGATTTAACTCAGTGGTAGCACAAACACAATGTCCTCAGCGTTTGTTTTACACGAATTTTGCCCTTTATTTAGCCACAGAATAGACAGAAACCAACATGTGGTGCTTAACTTCAGACCACACAAAGGAAAAGTACACAGTCCTTGTTGATCACCCACAGTCTCTTTGATCAGCAATTGTTCCTGGGTTCGTTCCCCATCCAGATCAGGGGAATGTGGCAAATGGCAGACTGTATGCTGGAGACAAGACTTTCCACCTCACACACAGTCAGACAAACTCTCTGACTGGGAACCACACCCTCGATTCCCTAAACTTCCTGCCTTAAAGAGGCCCAGCAAAACATGACCTGGATACATGGGAGCACCCAACTCTTAGACTGCTCTAGTAAAAGCCTGGCCCAGATCAACTGCTTTTCAGCAATCATACTACTGGAACCAAAACAAATGTCAGTAACATAGCAATACTGACAAAATAAACTACTCTTAATTCACCGAGACTAAAAGCCTCAGTGACACGTATCAGCTATCCAAAACGGCACCTTGTGCCTTTGCACTATAAAATTATATATAATATTAATATATATATTTATTAATTTATTTAACCCGTGAAACTACATCTGGCCGCCCTTTTAGGTCGCCAGGGATATTTGTCTGGACCCCTTTTTGGAAGAAGGTTGGAAATTTTTTGGGATTGGACCCCGGGTTTCTTCAGTCTGCTTCCCCAGCTTTATTTCTTTGCCAGCACACGTTGTATTAAAAAACGGTAAACGACCCCCTGCCGTTGGCCCTATCAACGTAGCGTTCCTCTCTACATAGGGTCGGGCCCCTAGGTCAGTAGCCTAGTCCGTTTTTTCCAGTCTCATGGTTTAGGTTTTCAGAGGTCCCCCACCTATGGCTCAACCCCGGGGGGGTAAGGCCCCCCAGCCCGCCACCCCACTTCGGGAGCGCCCACCCCTTATACCTGAAGGCCCAACCCTTTTATAGGAAACCCGCCCCCACCCAAAAAGGGCCCTGGCCCAGGGGGAGTAGACGCCCCACCCGACCATTGTCTACCCCCAATAAGGCCGCCCCCGGAACGGCTAAAAAGCCCCCCCTAATACTCCCTTTGCCAACCACTTAGTGGGGTGACAATACTGGGGGTCTTATTACCGGCGGTTTCCTGGGGGCATGTTGCTAGAGAATGGGTATTCCACTAGTGGAGAAATGGGTAACTCCTGTAGTTGCCCTGTAAATACCGCCCCCCTCTGAATAAGGCCGTGGGTCTTTTAAATCTCGCAAAACCCTTTCTAGGATCAAACCCAACAGGGGGGAATTGATCAAAACGTTATATCGCGCTTGGTTTTCTGGGGAAGGGGTTTTCCCCGGGGAAATCCCTTTTCCCCCCCGTTCCATAAGCCAGAGACATCCCTCCTGATTTCTGCTGGACAGATCAGAGTCACCCTTTACATTCCCAAAATTTTTTTTCCCCCTTGGTACTGTTGTAGGGCAATCCCGTACATCATCAGGGGCGAGATAAATTTTTCCCCATAAACCATGGGCTCATACCATGCGCTACCTCAAACGGGCCCACAGCAGTTTACTGCCATTACTACTGGTGGCACGAGTTTTGACCTCTGTGAAAGGATGTCACCCCCTTGCCACTGCTGACTTTCATAGGGTACTTTGTAACCCCAAGACCAGACTGTCATGCTTGTAGCCTTCTCCCCCCGAGGGTACTAGGCTTTGTGCCCCTGGGCAGTGTCTTACTAATTGGGGTTTCCCTATAAGAAAAAGGGGCCCCTGGTTAGTCCCCTGCAACCACACTAGCAGCCCCGGGAAAGAGTAAGACAGCACCCTTCCGGGTTGCTATCCACCACGGCCTCAAGGGGCCCTACTACCTCTTGGTTGCGGTTTGGAAAACTTCTCTTCCTCCCGCCTCTGGTCCCCCCTGACCATCTTCTGTCTCTTGGATCAGATACAGCCTTCATTTCTCTGAACCCTGAAGCTCCGCCTTTGGCTCCAGGCTACCCTTTGGGTTTCCCTACCAGGGGGACTCTGGTCTCCTCATTTGACCCCCTCAGTGATGAAACCTCACTGCGTAGGATGACTATGGCACAATTACCTTTGTACCACCCTTAACCTGTGGGTTTCGTGGTCACGGGGTTTTTAAAGCAATCTCAAATAAAGGGAAAACCCCCTGCAAGACTAGCTCCTTACAGGTGAGTTTCTGAGGGTCTGAGGACGCGCTCGCCCCTCCCTCCCCATGACTTACAGAGTGGAAGACCCCCCTTGGTTTGTTTCCATTTTTCCATGTTCCTTCCCGACTAAGGGTTCACTGGCACTCACTTGAGCTTCACAGCCTCCCCAAAGGTATTGCCCTGTGGTGCCCACTTGAGGAGGTTATATTGCATACAGGGGCCCCAAACTGTTTTTGCTCTGAAACCCAGCCCTCCCCAAATCTCAGAGGACCATTCCCCTGTGCACAGTTTTCCCCTGCTCCTTTTTTGGCAGCCCCTTGGCAGAATGTGTGGAGGGTTTCCTTTCCCACCCCCTACACCCTTTGGGGAATCTAGTTTTATTGGGACACTCTGTATCTTGCTCACCATAAAGGCGCCAGGGACTAACCCCCTTCTGGGTCCCCAAACTCAACCAAATGTCTGTTTTCACATTAGGTAATTCTTTCCCCCCTTTCACCACAGTAGGGGCAGGAATCGGGTGGAAAAAATCCCCAATATAAGTCATCCCCAGTACAGGCTAACTCATCTTGACTTTTTTCCCTCCTACCCGGGAAATTTTACCCTTTGCCTCAGCCCCCCTGTCCTCTTTACCTCGGGGGATTTAAACTGCCCTCCTCCCTTCTTTTGGGTTTGAGCATAAAACCACTCAGCGGTGTTAGAGCTCACTCTCCGTCACCCGTTTTGTGACCCTGCGTAAGAGCTATGGAAATATAGCGACATGGAAAATTTTTCACAGGGGGATACAAAATCACAGATGACTTTTCTCTTTCCCCCCCTATGTTTCAACTTGGATCTCCCTCACGATCACTGCTCAGGTGCACACGGAATCTGCCTTGGCACCATTTTTTTCCAAAGTATTATCATCTCCTTTTAACAAAATATCATCAGTCCCCTTTTTACCGACCAGTACGCATTCACTCCCCATGCAAAAGAGACTCTTCACAGAGGGTTTTTTCCCCTTTATAACTAAACCCGCACATTCACACTCATGTTCCTCATACATGGTAGCAGAGCCCTCTACACGCAGCAGAGCAATACCTTTGGGAAGCTGTTTCTCTATCAGGCTAAAACCTTGCGAGTTCCCATTAAGAAAGGGAAACATCTCCTGGGACCAACGAGAGAGAAATTTAATGTGGTATCCCTTAAGGACACACCCTCATTTTAACCCGGTCTCCTACACATTGTAGGAGAGGAATTATTCCAGGATTCTCCGTTCATTGCAGGTTTCAAAGAAACTGAAAATCTCCTCTTGGGGAAACAACAGCGTGCCAGAATGGGGCTTCCTTCCTGGGCCCGCATTACCGCGACTTTCGGCTATACCAGGGACACATTTTTGCTGGGGTTACTGGTGAACCCCTTTTGAAAATGGTCCCGGGAAAAATCAATCCCCTGTGCGCATATTTCCCGGTTCCCACAAAGGAGATGCGGGACCCCTTGTTGTAGGGGCGGGCCCCATTAGTTCACGGGAACGTAGCGGTAAAAACATTTTCCCTGTGGAAATCCCCCCAAAAACAACATCCCCTTTATATTTAGCACTCCCCAACCCTTTGGGGGGACTTGGGCCCGTCTGCCCCATGTGGGTGGCAATTCTTCAAAAAACCTAACTCGACTCGGATTAACTTTCCCATGGCTCTGATCAAGGGGAGACCTGAGTGCTCTCTGCTACAGCAAAATCTAGCTGCTTGTTCACCCCGGCCTTTCCTGGCTACACCCTGCTTTGCTTTAGCAGCTATTTCAAATTGGCCATCATGCAGCTGATCTGGCCCATCTCCCCTCCCTTCTCGGTATTGGGGGTGAGTATTTTTAAAGGGACATTTTTTTTCCCCATTGACATTTCAACAGAAAGTTAGTAAGTCACAATAATAAAAATCGAAAACTTTTAAGTCCAGAACCCCGTTTTACTGCTCTTTGGACTTTTTTCTGGGCAACAGTTTGGGCACCAGTTACCCTACCCTGTGCGGGGCTTTTCCGGAAAAAACACCTGCTGGGCCGGGGCCCCTCGCCTTTCCCCCCCGGGCCAGAAATGGGGAAAATCATGCCCAGGATGAACTCCATGCAAAACTTCACATACCTTAAGCGTGATCCAAAAGTTCCCGAGGGTCATAAAAGTTTTACCACGTCTTACCCACCGGGTCGGGGGTTTTGGGTAGGATGTCAGGGTGCACTCTGGGCCCTTGGGGACGTCCGATCCACCATTAGTGGGATGCACCCACCGCAACTCCAAGGTTCTTGCTGGCACCTCCTTTGGCAGGACCTCAGCGCTGCTCCCGTCGATGAGGTGGTTTCCCCTTGGTTTTAAGGCCATCTCCATGAAACCCCTGTCTCTCAATTCCAGAGGCAATCCCCGTGGGCGGGAATACTCGTTGGGGCCCTTTTTCTGTGGCCTGGGGTGCAGTTTCTTCGGTTCAGGATTTAACCCTTTCCCCCGAAACCCCTTTTTTTTCTTTGAGGTAACTGGTTTTCCCCCGGGGGAAGACAATAAGCTCTCTGGGGTTTTCAGTAAGACAGGCCCCCGGAATTACCCATTTTCTGGGGCAGTCTCTGGTGAACGGCAAACCCCCCCCAAAGCTGCAAGGGGACCATTTTTCTTTCCCAGCAGTATTTTGCTTGTGCCCCTGGGTTTTCCATGGAGAAAAGGGAAGTAAAAACTCCACAAAAAGTCTTTACCCCAGCAGTCGGTCTGTTTTCAGGGGTTGTCTTCTTTGCGCATGACAAACAGGCTCCCGCCTGTTAGCTCTTTCTGCAACAACACTTTGCAGGATTTACAAACGCCCCTTCAGGCACCATGTCTTGTGCCCACCTTTTGTGCCCCTGCGCCAATCTTGCCCAGTTTTTTGCCTTATGCCCGGCTCCTCCCCCCAAAATTTTGACAACTCACATGCCCCGGCCGCCCATCTTGGTGTCCCCGGGGTATTCCGCTCTTGGACCCCCGTTTTTGGTAGACGTTGGCATTTCAAACCCGGGCACTTGGACCCGGGTTTCTTTCTTTGGCCTTCACCCGCTTTTTTTTTTTTTGCACAGCAAACTTGTACAGAAAAAAAGGTAACGAAACCCTGGCCGTTTTGGCCCAATCCCCTAAAGTAGCGTCCCTCTTACATAGGGTCTGGACCCCGTGTCCAGTAAAAACCTTTGTCGTTTGTACCAGTCTCCCCGGTTTGGCTTTCGAGGTCGGCCCCCCCCGCTGGCCCCCAAGTCTGGGGGAAAAGCCTCTCCCCAGCTCTTCCCGCTCCACTTCCAGGAAGGGCCACACCCCCCGTTACCGAAGGCCCAGCCTTTTATGGAAACCGAGCCCCATCCCAAATCCCGGCCGGGCCCCTGGGGGGTAGAGCCCACCAAAACATTGTCTACCCCCAAAAAGAGCCGGCCCAGGAAGGGCCCTGAAAAGCCACACTAATACTACCCATTGCCAACCACTTAGTGAGGTGACAATACATGCAATGGCTCTTATTCCACCAAGGCAGGTATCCTTGGGGGGCATGTTGCATAGAGAACTCGGGTATAACTCCACCTAGTGGCAGAAATAGGTAACTACCTGTAGTTGCCCTGTCACAATCCCCACTATATATATAGTGAAAAGGCACAAGGTGCCATCTTGGATGGCTGATACGTGTCACTGAGGATATATGAGTGTATGTATATATATATATACCGTTCAATAGTTTGGGGTCACGTAGAAATTTCCTTATTTTTGAAAGTTTTTTTCAATGAAGCTAACATTAAATGAATCAGAAATCCACTCAATACATTGTTAATGTGGTAAATGACTATTCTAGCTGCAAACGTCTGGTTGTTAATGCAATATCTACATAGGTGTTGTGGTAATTAGCTCAAACGGAGGCAGTCCTTAAACGTGCAACACTGCAGTATTTATTTTCAACAGTCACATAATCCAGACAACATAAATAGCAGGGCTTGCTTCAGCCAAAACAAACATAAATTATAGTCCCTGTTATCGGTCACAATACCGTACAGCAGTTCCCGGGGTTAACAAACCCATGTGCAGGTCTCTGCAGTACTTCCAGGGTTGCAAGGCCCAGCTCTGGCTCTCTCACTCCTGCTCACTCCACTGAGTAGTGTTTGACAGGAAGGGAACCACACCCCCTTCCCCCTGAGCCTGATGGCCTTATATAGGGTGGTAAGCCCAGGACCGGGTGTGGGAGCAGGCCGTCCCACCCAACTTACAGATTGCTCCAATAAGCCCAACCGGATTACGGCATTACTGCCACACTACACATACAACGTGGGCAGTGGCCTATTGCCGCTGACACCAGAATAATGGACTTTATTTCACTGACCCTAGACAGATCGGTGACCTAACGTCGTTTAACTACCATACCTTGTGACTTCCTACAGACCCCCCCTCTGCCCAAAGCCAGGGGACTGGGCACCTTCAGCCATCATGCTATGTACCCTCGATAGGGCATCTGCATTACCTTGCAGCTTACCTGGCCTGTGTTCTACCCAAAAATTTAAAATCTTGCAGGGCCAGAAAACCAACGGGTGACCGGCATTTTTGCCTTTTTTCCCTTAACCATTTCAAAGGGGCATGATCCGCACCAGCCTAAATTTCCGCCCAGAAGGAAATATGGAGAAAAATCGAGGGGCCCCTTTTAATAGCCAAGCATTTCCTCTGATTATGGCAAAATTTTCGCTCTGCAGGGACAGCTTCCTGCTAAAAAAACAACAGGATGTCCTCCCCATTCCCAACCTGGGACATTACGGCTCCCAGTCCCACCTCTGGGGATCGTTTGCACCAAATTCCGGAGAAAAAAACCCGGGGCACTAAAAACCCGGGTGTCTAAACAGGGTACTTTAAGTTTTGGAAGGCTCTTTGCTTGGGGGCCATTTGACCATGGCGGATTAGTCCCCTTTTTCAGGTCTGTAAGGGTGTCCATCTCGGCAAACTTGGGGTTAAAACCGCCCTAATACCCCCCGTTCCAGAAAGCTTCCCCGTTTTTTATTTAAGCGGACGGGGCCCCGTTTGGGGGTTCGATCTTAGTAACCCGGGGTTTTTCATCCTCTTCCATGATAACCAAGTATCGGCCTCTTCCATTTTTATGGGCACTTACTGGGATTGTGGTTTTAAAACCCCTTTCCTTTTCGATCCAGGACAGCTGGACCTTTTTTAAAGGGACCCCAATCGGGCTGAAAAACACGATATCATTAGGGGGTGACGATATGCCCCGTGGGACCTAAGACCTGTCCATGGCCCCCCCTTTGGAAAGTGGCGGGGGCCCCTTGAAACCCAAACGGCTTTTAGGGGGGGGGGGAGCCTGATGGGGAAGCTGAGCGGCAGCATCTAAGGGGTTCGCACTTGCTCCTGTAAATTCTGTGTTGGGCAGGCATAGGATTTCAAATCCGTGGGGAGGGTTTTTTATTACTGGAGTTTCTGGTCACTTTCCAGACCCGTGGTGCGTGATCGCCCCAAAAGGGCCCCAGAAGGTGGGGGGGGAGCTGAACAGAAGCCCCGGGAACGGGCTCTGCAAGAACAGCAGGGAAAACAAGCAGAGGGACCCATGGGACACTGGCTAAATTAGCCCAAAATGCCCCCTACCCCTTTCCCCAAACTTCTCTGGCAAGAGTCTTCCGTGCAACGCAGGAGCTGGAATTAAAGCGTGGCTGTGACAACAAGCAAAGGACAGGAAGAGATAAGTGCCAGCAGCATGATAAAAGGGCCAGACTAAAAAAAAAAATACAGGTCCCCATTTGTTTACAAGCCCGGGCTTTTAGAGGAGCCTCGTGAGGGGTGTGCTTCAAACTGTTCACAATGCCATACGCTTTTCCCCCA